>JAODAL010065138.1:0-18374 GCA_025379985.1 Phyllomedusa bahiana | reverse complement strand
CACCCAAAAATTTTTTGCCAAAAAATTTCCCCCCGGCCCCTGTTCAAAATTTCAAGGGGTGTCTCATCTGTGCCGGAAAAGTCCATCTACCACCGACACATGGACTAGTAAGCACGGCCAAGGCCGCTATAATCTCTGTGACAGCTCACTGGGTGAGCTGGGTGGATGCTCTGTGGTTGACGGTGGCTCTCAGGCTTCGGCGCACGCTCTTCAAAACCGCAGGGATGGTGCAGGGCTCTTTCCCCCAAGGTCCTCTGGTGCATCACGGGCCCAGAGAAACCAGGACGTGTAGAAATTAATCTGTCTTGGAGACCGTCCACACACAGGTCAGGAGCTGTGGACGGCTCTCCGCAACGAGACCGAGCGCTGGCTGGGTGCCAAGAACCTTGTGCCAGGCAAGGTGGTGTGCGATAACGAGCGAAATCTGCTGGCCGCCCTTAAGATCGGTAGGCTGGAGCACATCCCTTGCCTGGCACATGTCATGAACCCTGCTGTCCAGAAATTTTCTTAAAGAGCTACCCGGTCTGGACTGCCTGCTGAGGAAGGCTCGAATCTGAGTTCGCACTTCCGCCGTTCGCACCCTGCTTCGTCCCGACTGGCTGCGTTGCAGCGTCAGCTCGGCCTCCCCGTCAACCGTCTCATAGTTGACGTGGCAACACGCTGGAATTCCACCCTCCACATGCTCCAGCGATTGTGGCAGCAGCGCAATGCCATTACGCAGTACGAAGTGACACATGGCCTGACAAGCAGCGGTGCGGACCTCGGGGTGTTGAGCCACCGAGAGTGGAGGCAGGTGAAAGAGCTCTGCACCATCCCTGCCAGTTTTGAAGAAGCCACCAAAATGGTCAGTGCGGACATGCCCTTGTCAGCATTTAGTTCTGGAACGATCGTTGGACACTCTGAAACAACAGGTCCCGCCAGCGACGAGGAGGAGACGGACACAGATGCGGACACGGAGCCTTTCTCTCCGTCGAATCCACAAGGCCCGACAGTTTCTCAATTTTATCGGTCTTCATTAGGCAGTGGTTCGGGGTCCAGGCTAGTGCAAGGCAGCGCATCAGCTCTCAGGGTGCATCATCTCAGGCAAGTCAGGCTGTGTTGAAGCTGTGCCGGAGGAAGCGGAGGAGGAGGAGGTATTCCTAGACACCGACGTTACCGACGTCCCTGCCTTGGAAAGAGGTTGGCGCGAATTGAGGCGGAGGAGGAAGATGAGGAAGATCAGTTTGCTAGTGCCCCTCGACCCAGAGGCTTGGGAAATCACGGCACCCTCGCTCACATGAGTGCTTGGATGCTCCATGTCCTCCAACATGATCCTTGCAATTAAGGCCAACAAAATGAACAACAGTTAAGGGGTGGCCACACCTCCTGATCCCCGGTACAAACAACACTCATCACTGTCCTTCCACCCACCCAAATAAGAGTAAAATGCAGGAAATGGAGACATTGGCGATGATTGATCACCTGGAGACAATCTGTTGCGTCTGCTTCTACGGTCCCCCAAATGTGCACGTGGAACACTCATCCACGACGAACAGCATAGATGCCATGTAGGCGTAGCGGCAGCTGCAGGCAAAGTGGCGGAACCTAATGGGTACCTCATGGCAATCTTTTGTTACATTACCTCACCTACGCATGGCGAGATGCAGCACACATCCACCACACAGAGATCACTTAAAACAATGTTGCACGACTATCTCGTCTCACCCAGATGTTTTGCGATGTGTTTCCCGGGACCCAATAGACTTCTGGTATCCAAAATGGATGAATGGCCCGAGCTGGCTCGCGTCACCACGCCATAGAGGTTTGTCCTGAACCACAGCCACGTCATATCTTAGCGGCAACCCTCAGCACAGCTGGGAGTCATTACAGACAAACAATCCATCCGCTTGCACATTTCCAAAGATAATGTGTGCGTTTGACTTTCATCAAAGATGAATCAGGCATGGATCCTGATGAATGTTTGGCCCCCCAATTGCCGAGTCACCGATGAGTTGCCGGTCTACACTTTCACATTCCTTTTCACCAAACAGAAATGTCCTTCTTTGAAAACTTTTTTTTTTAATATGAATCATTTCTACTGCAATTTTTTAACTTCTCCTATTTCCTCTTTTATTCTCTTTTGCTGTGAGAGACTGTAAAAGACAGCAAAGGTTTCGTGACAACCACCGTATTCCATTTACCTCACTTAAACATCTTAAGAAGTTTTTTTTGTTTCGCATTGTCATGGTTTTGAGGTCATTGTTGCAGTGAATAACACTATAATTTTGTCCTTTGGGAACAGAAAATGTGGCCTTCTAAATGGCATTTCTCCCTTCACAATTTTTTAATAGTGGCCTGAGAAGTCTTAATTTATAATTTTTTTGGGGTCCATTAGCTTGGAGATACAGCAAAAACATGGTCCTTTGGAACAGAAATGTGCTTCTAAGTGGCCATATTCGCCCTCAACAATTTTTAACATGGTCCTGAGAAGTCATATTTAAATTTTTTGGGGTCCATGTTTGCGGTGAGATAACAGCAATAAATCATGCCTTTGGAACAGAATGTGCTTCTAAAGTGGCATTTCGCCAACCAAAATGTTTAACTGTGGGCTGAAAGTCATTTTTATTATTTTTTGTGGTCATGCTGCTTGGGAGATATGGGATAATATACTACAGGTCCTATTTAGATACACAATGTGTTTCTAACTGACATTTGTTGAGCACTTTTAAAAATGTGTGGCTAAGGGCATGCTTTGAATTTTGGGGCATTTTGCTTTGAAATGTAGCAATAAACATACTATTCTAAAAAATGTATTTTTTCTAATAACATTGTTCTTTCACAATTGTCAAAAAAGTGGCTCTGTGTCATGTTTTGAATTTTTGGGGCAGTTTGCTTGATATGCAGCTATACTACCGGTCCTATTTCTAAAAAATGTTGTTTCTAACAGACATTTGTTTCTCTTCACAAATTTCCAAAGTGGCTCGAGGGTCATGCTTTGAATTTTTTTGGGGGCATTTTTGGCTGGACATGACAGCCAATAACAACAGGTCCTATTCTAAAAAATGTGTTTCTCTTTCCTAACAGACTTTGTTTCTTTTCGTCCCAATTGGTCCAAATGGCTCAATCTCATTTGCTTTTGAATTTTTTGGGCCATTTTGCGCCTGTGACAATGAGCTATACTACAGGTCCTATTCTAAAAAAATTGTTTCTAACAGACTGTGTTCTTCACAATGTCAAGAGGCGTTCAAGTGGGTATGGTGCCTTCAGAAACAGGAATAGGGTAGACACTGTTACATGACACATATTGCAAAATGACTTTTTTTTGCAAGATCTTTACATAGCTATCAATCCCGTAATTGAGACAACCCATTTATTACAATGAAAAAAAAAAAAAACAAGACATGTGGGATCCATCCTATTTAAAATTGTTTATTCTAAAATTAAAATTACTAAAAAAAACTTGCATGTACAAAATAGCTGGTAATAAAATATTGCCCTGAAATTGTCACAATGGGATAACAGGAAAAATTGACCAATGAGTTATTCAGAGGACATGGAGTAGGAGCACGGACAAAACAAAGTACAGAATAATTCCTCCACAAGTTGAGTTAAAAGTGAAATGAAGCAAAGCTAAAGGGCACCTGGGTTAACAGAGCGTAACCACCAGATTTCCAAAGTGATGCTCAATGGTCCGACACTCATACGGAGGGCAAAGCGCTAACCCAGCTTGACTGTGTACTGGAGGAAGCCTGGAGTTTCTCACACTTCACCGCTTTCCGCACGTACTGGGGCCTTCAATACTCAGCAACACAGTTTTTGTTGCGGGTCATCAGGCATTTAAACCTGCTGTTAATTAGATGACGGACGCCCAGCCGGGGCTCCCACTCACCGCACCCTCGTAAACTCCGGCCCGAGTTCATGTGTGCACAGGACAGCTTTCTAGTCAATGTCCATGCAACTAATATGGTGGTTGAAAGACTCCTTTTTTCTGGCACTTTTTAAAAACTGTTGTGTCAACAGGTTTAATGGTCATCTGCAGTACAGGACACGTTATAACTAGTGTCCAGTTCATCTATAAATGGTGTTCGAAAGTCGTCCTTTTTTGCAGCACTTTTAAAAATCTGGGGTCATGCTGGGGAATAAAAGCCCGGCGGAAGACATGGATACAATTGTCCATTTCAAGTACACATTAATGGTTCAAAATCATACTGCCTTCGGCACTTTTTATAATTTGTGGGTGATGCTGGTTAAAAGGGGTCCCCCCCATGCGTGGTACAAGACAGGATAGTGAATGGTCTGTACCGTTTTTTTCTGTACTTTTATAACCTAAGTGTGTTTCCTAAGATGTACACGTAACCATTGACTGTTGTGGGAGGTTAATTTTCACAGCTTCTACAGCCTTGTTTGGGTGTAATAATGAAGGTGTTGTTGCTCTCCCATAGACTTTAATGGTAATCGCTCATAATCGATGCTCACTATCGAAAAACCTTATCGATAGCGGCCGACTATCGACTATCGATCGATCTCGATAGCCAACGCAATCGCTCAACACTACTGCTCACTATCGAAAAACCTTATTGATGGTGGCCGACTATCGACTATCGCCCGATGTCGATAGCCAATGTAATCGCTCAACACTAGTTATAAGCACCGCATAGATCCAGCTTGGAAAAGATTTTCGCGCCACGCAGACGGTCGAAAAGTTCTGAGATCAAGGGCAGATGGGTAACGTTTTTTTACCCGTAATTTTATTTAAGCCCCGATAGTCGATGCAGGGCCGGAGAGACCCATCTTTTTTCTCCACGAAAAAGAAGCCGGCTCCGGCTGGAGAGGAGGACTTACGAATTAAGCCTTTATGGAGGTTCTCAGTGATGTACTCTGACATAGCCTTAGTCTCCGGGACGGAGAGGGGATAGGTCGGCCCCGGGGAGGAGTACAGCCACGTTGTAGATCTATGGGACAATCATAAGGCCAGTGTGGAGGAAGAGTTTCGGCCTGCCTTTCCGAAAAGACGTCAACAAAGTCCCAGTATGGCGTAGGTAGGCCTGGTAGAGGCTTGGTAGATTTCAGGGAGGCGACCCGAGGAGCAGGTTGCGGCTTCGACAAACAACGCGAGAGACACGCGGAACCCCAATGCATGACTTCACCTGTGCTCCAGTGCAAGGTCGGGGTATGGTCCTGAAACCACAGGAGGCCCAGAAGGATTTCAGACGAGGATCGAGGCAGGACGAGAAGTTGCAAAGTCTCCTTGTGAAGAGCCCCAATCTGCAAGGTGAGGGGAGAAGTGCGGAAGCGGATAGCGTCCTTAAGGCATTCGCCACTGACCGACGAGACGAACATAGGCTTCTGCAACAGAATCACTGGGAGACGAAACCTGGTCACAAGTTCGTGGCTTATGAAATTTCCTGCAGATCCTCAATCAATAAAGGCGGTGGCCTGAAAGGTGCTGTCTGGTGAAACACCAATACATACGGGCATGGTCAGACGGGGAGAGGCCGCTCTGACACCTAGGGTTGCCTCTCCTACGAGCCCTAGGTGCGGAAGTTTCCCGGGCACACCGGACAGTCCCCAATAAAATGGCCAGAACCGCCACAATAGACACACAGCAGCTTCTCACGACGCTGTGAACTTTCCTCCTGGGACAGGTGGGCTCTCTCAACCTCCATAGGTTCTTCCTCGGAAACCATAGGAGGAGTAACAGGTGGCCGCTGGAAAGTGGGAGCCAAGCGAGGTAGACGGCATGGACGGACGACCTCCCGTTGAAGGCGGAGCTCTTGTTGCCTTTCAGCGAACCGAATATTGACTCGGGTGGCTAAGTGGATTAAGTCATCCAAAGCAGCTGGTAGATTCCGAGCGGCGAGCTCATCCTTAATTCGCCCCGAGAGACCGTGCCAGAACGTCGCCACCAAAGCTTCGTTATTCCAGTCCAGCTCCGAAGCGAGAGTGCGAAACTGCACTGAATACTGACCGACCGTGGTGTAGCCCTGACGCAGCCGGAGCAGTGGTGTGGCGGCCGAAGAAGTACGGCCTGGTTCCTCAAAGACCATGCAGAACCCCCGGAGGAAGGTTTGGAGGTCAGCGGTCAGAGGATCACTTCGATCCCATAGTGGCGTGGCCCAAGCCAAGGCTTCTCCAGACAAGAGGCTGATTATGAAGGCCACCTTGGCATGCTCTGTAGGGAATTGATGCCCCATCATCTCGAGGTGGATGGAGCACTGGCTGATGAACCCTCGGCATTTCTTCGGGTCTCCATCATAGCGTGAGGGGAGTGGCAGATGCAGAGAGGGTCCCGAAGCCGGAACAGGGAGAGCAATGGATGCCGGAGCAACGGATGCAGCCGGTGGGGGGAGACGGGCCGCAAGGTTCTGCATCATGGCCGCTAGCTGGTCAATACGTTGGCTTTGCTGGGCAACTGCCGTCGTGACTTCCCGTAGGTCGGGCAGAGGTACCCTGGCGGAATCCATGGCCAGTTCGTACTGTAATGCAGAGGTGGATTCGCTGGACCACCGCAAGCGATGATAGTTAAGCCACGCCAGGGAGCGGAGTCAAAGTAGCCCCCAGTATTCACCAGACCCCGCCACAAAGCGGGATGGACTTGCTGCGGCGTGAGGCTACCAGGTCGCTACCCCTGACGTGACTTGCTTGCGGAGGCGGCCGGGGTAATGCATGGTACAGAATCAGGATCCGGAGACGTAGTCGGGGCCAGGCAGGAGGTCAGGACGGGCGGCAGAGGTTCGTGGTCAGAGACCGGCCGAAGGTCAGGGCAGGCGGCACACGGGCAAGGTCAGGAAACATAAGCAGGCGGACTGGTACACGGGTAGACAAGACGGACTTCTGAATACAGACTAGGCACTCCAACACACACCAACGAACTGGCAGTGAGTGTAGGAGGCGTGCACACTAAATAGGGTCAGCGGCCAGCAATGGCCAATTACCAGCGCGCTATCCCTTTAAATACCGACCAGCCGTCGCGCGTGCGCCCTAAGCAGCGGGTACGCGCGCGGCGGCCATCGGAGCTGGACACAGGAGCGGGGACTGGTGAGTATGGGGTTTCCTGGGCAGGAGCAGAAGGGCCAGGGCTGCGGGCAGCCGCGGCACCCGCGCCGGACCCCGTAAGCGCCGACAGCCCCGTGACAATTTCCTTGCAAAATATGTGTCACATACAGTGACGGAAATAATTATTTGTTGCCTTGCTGGTTTTAAAAGTTTGATCACTGACAAGTTATGAACAGTCTATAATTTTAAGGATAGATTAATTTTAACATTGAGAGATAGAGGGAGACCTGTATGAAGGAAGGCACTTCAGAGTTAATTGTCAAGTCTTGTTTTCAGTGTATAATGCACCTGAATGTATGAAAGTGGTTTTTATGTGGGTATTAATGTTGAGTGAACCGTTCGAGAAAAGGTTTGTTTGAGTCGAACTTTATGTATTTTTAGAACTCGAGTGGAACCGAGTTTTTAACAGTAGTGTGAGTAAAGTTCACGTTCAACCTGTGTGTTCACCGCACCATTTCTTACTTTCACTTTGAGCTGCTTCCTGTACTTTTTGTGCCATCCAATCACTGGAGACAATAGAGAAGTGTCCAATAACATCACCAATGATGGTGTAGGGATCTCATTGGCTCGTGAAATCACATGACCTTGTTCTCTATATTACACTGTATTTCCTGTTGAACGCATGCAGGTACCCCAATGCACAGCAACTTTAGAAAGGAAAAGATGCTAGTTAGATTAATTAGGTGGTAGGGGACAGTATGCTGCATGCATTTTTCACATCTACAGCCTGAGTGCCTAAAATTGCATGTCTGCTGTTTTGGGGGTACAGCCAGTGGCGTAGACACGGTTAGCACCATTGCAAATTATAGGGATACAAGAAGAGTTGTGATTTACTGTGTTGCTGTCAGGGTTTTTCCATAACACCCCAATGAACAGAAATTCCATTGAAAAAAATTATATTTCTAATCCTATTTGCTAGTTGCAAATTATAGGGATTCAAGAAGAGTTGTGATTTGCTGTTTTGCTCTCAAGGTTCTTCCATAAGACCTTGTTCAACAGATATTCCATTGAAAAATTTTTATTTATAATCCTATTTAAAAATTATATGGATTTAAGAACAGTTGTGATTTGCTGTTTTGTTGCCAGGGCGGTTGTTTCATAAGACCCAATTAAACAGATATTCCACAGAAAAAAATTATATTTCTAATCCTATTTGCAAAAAATAGGGATTCTACAACAGCTGCGATTTGCTGTTTTGCTGCCAGGGTTCTTCCATAAGACCCCATTATACTGATATTTCATAGAAAAAAATTATATTTATAACCCTATTTGCCAATTATAGGGATTCAAGAACACTTGTGATTTGTTGTTTTGCTGCCAGGGTTCTTCCATAAGTCCCCGTTCAACAGATATTCCTTTGAAAAAATTTAATTTATAATCCTATTCGCTAGTTGCCAATTATAGGGATTCAAGAACAGTTGTGATTTACTGTTTTGCTGCCAGGGTTCTTCCATAAGACCCCGTTCAACAGATGTTCCATATAAAATATATATTTTTAATCCTATTTGTTAGTTGCCAATTATAGGGATTCAAGAACAGTTGTGATTTGCAGTTTTTGGAGTAGAGTTATTCAGTAAGAGACTATGAACAAATCTTTACATTTTTAATATTTATCTTTTTTGAACATAGAGCGAACTAGAGATGGTCAGTGAGCAATGAGGGGCGTAGGGCGTGGAGCTAGAGGTATGAGACAAGGCACTCCTTCCAGTGCCCTGGACAACAAACAAGTGAGCACATCATCAGTCGCAGGATCGTCAGGCCTGTCATCACTTTTGTCGGTTGCCTGTGCGTCTCATTACTGAATTTCGGCACCAATCTATTTTTCAGTGGTTAGCAGAGCCTTGATCCAGCAGTTTTACCTCCTCTTCCTCTCAGTCAAGGGCACAAATGTCAACATCATCATCGTCAGTTCATACTGAAGGCCAAAAGTTACCAAATATACAGACCCTCCAGACAATCCATGTACTTAAGCGCTCTTTGATGACATAATGAGTTTGGGGTCAGAAAGCATTTTGAAAGATCAAGAGAACA
This sequence comes from Phyllomedusa bahiana, assembly GCA_025379985.1. NCBI lineage: Eukaryota > Metazoa > Chordata > Amphibia > Anura > Hylidae > Phyllomedusa > Phyllomedusa bahiana. The sequence continues at coordinate 9,308 of JAODAL010065138.1, read as the reverse complement.
AAGAGGATAATTTTGTCTGCTCTGACGCCCAATCGCTGATGCCCTCAGTAGGAGAAGGAAGCTGGTCCATCGGCAGAAATCCCAAGCCATCAGCAATGCCTCGCAGTGCCTGTGGCTTCTAGCCCACAGCTTGAGGATGAAAACTGTTAGGAAAAGTAAGTCACCTGTGATGATGATGATGACACTACGAATACAACGTGGTCTTTTCAGCAGCAGCTGGAGAGCTCATCGTTCGGTGCGGTCACACAAGTCCGTTGACATTAATACGCCAGCCATGGTCAGTGGTGGCAGCGGGAACACCACTACAAGGTTTTCACCTAGTAGAAGAGGTCCTGGACGTATGAAGCCTGGGCCTTTTTCAATCAGGCCTCAGATTCGCTAGTGATATCATATGCCGAAGTCCTTGCTTTGAAAGAGTACCCCTCGAAAGAACATGACAGCGTGGTGTAAGTTTGCAAAGTTTCATCTGAAAATACTACAAGAATATCATATGGACAGATGAGACCAAACTTGAGATGTTTGGCCATAATATACAGTACCATGTTTGGCGAAAACCATACACAGCATTTCAGCACAAACATGTTATAGCTACTATCAATCATAGTGGTGGTAAACAGAAAGCTGGTCATATTAACTCACTGGGAAGTGGCCGGTACCGATGTAAGCATTGCAGATCTGTCGACTTAAAGGTTTATTTTGAAGCAAAAAATTTTGTGTGGATACACTTTATCAGTTAGTATAACTGGTTTTCTCCTTATCGTGGTTTCTCCTGAAATTGAGGTAACGCCGAACAGGATCAGTTATCGAAACCAGCAGCAACGATATACATTTCTAACCAGCTTTGGACCGGCAATTTGCAACACAGAGAGTTGTGCCTCCTTTCTCAAAGCATAACTGTAACGGATGTGGTAGTGGATCCTCTGGACCACCACACGCGATGGTATTAGCCATGGGCCCGGGGCGGAGTCTAAGTAAGTCCGGTTTTCCCCAGAGTCCGCCGCAAAGCGGTACGACTTGCTGCGGCGGTTGCTACCAGGTCGTACCCCGCGGGACTTGCTTGTGGTGGCACCGAGGTGTTGCGTGGTACGAATTGAAAAAGCAGGCTCGGTGGGTCAGGCAAAGGCGGAAGGCGGCAATGGTTCGTAGCGGGGATAGGCGAAAGTCAGGCAGGGGAAATGGTTCATGGTAAAGGGGGACGGAGGCAGAAAGGTAGGTACAGGGTAGACAAAAACAAGATACTGGAGTGCTTCTTCACTAGGCACGGGCACTATCGTTCGGCAAGGCAGCAAAAAAAGGGGCAGGACTTAAAATAGGGAAAACCCCGGGGAAACCCCAAATCACCCGCGCTTCCCTTTAAATTGGCTGCAGTGCCGCATGCGCGGTAGGGGGCGAGCGGCCTCTGGCTGGCAGCAGGGACACATGCCCGAAGAAAGCAGGAGCGGGGCCCAAAAGAAGTGAAGGGGTGCGAGCACCCCTGCAGCCTGGAGTCGGTATGGGGCCGTGCTTGCAGCGGGGGACACAGCTGGGGTGGGGGTGTCCCTGCGCCCTGAAACGGGAGTTGCGGGGGACCCATGACATTTCCCCCTATTTGGCCCCCCCCCTCTTTTAGTCTGCAGAACCTTTCAGGGGGCCCGGTCCGGTGTTTCCTCCGGCCCCCACGATCTTTCTTCTGGCCCAAACCCCTCCAGTGCCCAAGAAAAAATCGTATCTCCCTAATTGTTTCATGGCCAGATCCCCTTAACCCAAAAAAACATTGGTGGGTTAGAAAGGGAGAGGGGGAAAGTCAAGAAATACAAAAATCAGCCCCTCCCCCCTGGTTGATGCAACTCATAAGACAGAGCCAGAAACTTTACACGCCTCGTTTTAAACCCAAAGGGAAATAGATGGAAAGATGTCCGCTACGCCCAAACGTTGCAAATATAAAGTCATCTTGGTCCCCGTCGCTACAGTGCTCCCCATGCTTGGGTAACTTTGGACTTGTTTATCATTGGACAAATTTTTTAATTTTTTTTTAATTTTTTTAAGAAAAAAGCTAAAATTTTTTTATTTGCAACGTTGGAATGTAGCGGACTCTTTCCCTTCTATTCCTAGGGAGAGGAGGAGTTTTCGACCGTGATTAAGGATTAAGGTATGGTTTAAGCAGGGAGACATGGAAGGGTTTGGGATGCGCACAGTGGGAGGGGCCCGGGGTTTGTAGGCCACGGATTTATGCACCTCAGGATTCAAAAGGACCTAGGGAAACCCGGGGCCCAAACTTAAGGCCAGGAATTTTGGCCGGAATCAGGCAGAAAAAACCCACCTTATCTCCCCGGGGGAAAAAACTAGGAGGTCTCCTTTTCTTGTCTGCCCGAATTTCCGGGGCAGAGGCCCGGGCAGCAATTGACGTGTCTTTTCCCATTTTAAAACACGGAGGACTGTCTACTGCAGGTGATTGGAGGGGAGGGGGGCGGAAGGGGCGGGGTGGGGTTGCCAGCCAAAAACACGAAAAAAGGGGATGCTCCGGGAGGAAACTGACTCCCGAGAAATTTTATGAAAATTCGGCCCATGGCAACAAATAGACCAGTCGTTGGTGAGCAGACACGAAATGGAGAGATAGGTCCCAAAAAAAATGATTCACCCTCTCCATTGGGCCCCTTTCGACTGTGGGTGGAACAGGGGAAAAGCCCGGTTTGCTTGTAATTGCGCCAGGGGCCCCCCGCCAAAACTTTGAGAAAAAACTGGACTCCAAAAAAAATTGTGGCCCCCTGCCGCAGAAGGGAAGCTTTTGGGAGTCCTTTTGGGGTGGAAAAACCGTCCCCACCCCACGGATGAGGCTCACCCCCAAAAAAAGAAGGGTTTCTGTATCAGGTCGGGATAGAACAGGTGCCTCAGGCGAAGTCGGTCTTTAAAATTGGAAAAAAAGATTTTCTGCGGTGGGGGCCCAATTTCGGGTTGGGAGCTTTTTGGTGAGAGCAAAACGGCACCCCAAACCCGAGAAATGGGGGGTTTAAATTTTTTTCTGTAATATTTGGCGCCCCAAAAGAAGCGTTGTATGGCCGGGACCAAGGGTCGTGGCCCCATGGAGGAGGCAGACATTTTGCGGGGTCCATCTGCGGGCCCCTTTGTCCGAGATTATGATCGAGGAAAAACGGGGGGCTGTTCCTGTGGAATTGGCACTTTTCCCATTTTGGGTATAGACATTTTCTCACGCAGGCATTTCAGGCGGGCGCACATGTGACGGTGGCCCTCCGATTAGGAAAAAAAAAAGATGTCATCCAAGTAGACAACTACACAGAATACAGGAGATCCCTGAAAATGTCATTAAACTCCTGGAAGACTGCTGGAGCGTTGCATAGGCCGAAAGGCATCACTAGATACTCGAAGTGTCCGTCACGAGTATTGAAGGCGGTCTTTCACTCGTCACCTTCTCGGATCGGAATGAGGTTGGAAGCCCCCCGCAAGTCCAACTTGGAAAATAATTTAGGTCCCCGGAGACGGTCAAATAGTTCGGTAATCAGTGGCAATGGATACTGGTTCTTAATGGGGATCTTGTTTAGACCGCGGTAGTCGATGCACGGTCGCAGGGACCCATCCTTCTTCTCCACAAAGAAGAAACCGGCACCCGCCGGAGAAGTAAACTTACGGATGAAGCCTTTCTGAAGGTTCTCCTTTATGTAGGCCGACATAGCCTGAGTCTCAGGTACAGAGAGCAGGTAGACCCTACCCCAGGGTGGACTAGTCCCAGGCAGCAGGTCAATAGTGCAATCGTAGGGACGATGTGGAGGGAGAGTCTCTGCTTGCTTCTCAGAGAAGATATCTTGAAATTTCTTGGTAGGCTTGCGGCAAAACCTGGCAGCGGTTTGGGAGCGGGAAGAGGGGGGAAGAGGGGCCACCCGGGCGAGATGCCAATAGGCAGCGAGACTGGAAGTCTCGACCCCAACGCAAGACATCACCGTCTTCCAGTCGAGCATAGGGGCGTGGCGATGCAGCCAAGGAAGACCCAGGAGGACAGCCGAAGAAGAACGGGGTAGTACAAAATGCGATCCTCTCTTTGTGTAAAGTTCCTACTTGTAGGACCACCGGTTCCATCCGAAAGAGGATGGGGTCGTTCAGAAGCTCACCATTGACAGACGCGATGACCAAGGGTTGGTCTAAGTGGACCACCGATGGACAATACTTGGCCACCAAGGCAGCGTCCATAAAATTCCCAGCTGAACCAGAATCCAGAAAGTCAGCCACTTGAAACGAGATCCTGGAACTGGTTGTGACCAGAACTGGCAGAAAGAGCCATGGAGAGGGGTTGTTCACACCTAGGGATGCCTCTTCCATGAAGCCTAGGTGCGTGCGTTTCCTGGACGTTGCGGACGTAGCGGGCAACCCCTGATGAGATGCTCAGAGCTGCCGCAATAGAGGCACAGATTCTCCTCACGTCGTCGAGTCAGTTCTTGCGGAAACAGGTGGGCTCTGTCCACTTGCATGGCCTCTTCCACGGCTGGCTGTGAAGGAGGCCGAAGGAACACCGGTGCAAGGCGGGGCAGATGACGTGTTCCGACCGGATCACGCTCTTGTTGGAGCTCTTCCCGTCTCTCCGAAAAACGGATATCTATACGGGTTGCCAGATTGATGAGCTCGCTTAAAGATTGGCGAGGGCATCCTTAATCTGGCTGGAGAGGCCCTTCTTGAAGGTGGCACAATGCGGCATCGTTCCAAGCCAACTCCGAAGCTAGTGTGTGGAATTGCAAGGTGTAGGCACCTACGGAAGATTTCCCCTTTGCTGCAGATTCAGCAATGCGGCCCTCAGCAGACGAGGTGTGGACTCTTCAAAGACACTGCGGAGCTCCTTGCAGGATGCCCACAAGATCGCAGTGACCGGATCGCCTCAGTCCCAGAGTGGAGTCGCCCAGGCCAGGGCCTTCCCGGAGAGGAGACTGACCACGATGGCCACCTTGGACCTTTCCGACGGGAATTATCCTGCCATGAGTTCCACGTGGAGGGAACACTGGGTGATGAAGCCCCTGCAGGCCTTTGGGTCCCCGTCAAACTTCGTCAGCATGGACAACCGGAGTTTAGGACCGGCGGACATCCCCGGAGCCACGGCAGCCGACTGTTATTGTGCCAAATTGGAAATGAGGCTCAATCATTAACCCCCAAGTGGACAGATAAAAATAAACGACATACATGGTCAGATGTCACAAAACATACCAAATTAAAATATAAATATTTAAATAATTAAAAGACACATTCTTAAAAATCATAGTGTCTACATAAATAAATATGACATATTTAACAATAAAACTTATTTTTCAAAATAATTACTAAGAACTTGCATTCTAAGTGGGAATCAAACTCAGAACCTATTGTCTCCTAGCTCTTGTCTTGTCTCCTAGTAATTCAATCTCACCGCTACTTTCAAAGTGTTTAGTGACCATCCTGAGTTTACACATATCGAGCACAAGATTATTAGTAATCTTAAGAAATATGAATTAGATGTGATAAATAAAAAGGTACAGAAATTAGCTAGAGATCGAATGATTAAAAATAATTAACCTTTTGAGTAGTGATAATCAGGAGATTGAACACGAGCCTCCTCCTAGTGAGTCTCGTAAGGATAAAATAGAGGAAGGTAGGGATAATCAGGCTAATGCTCCCCCACTAGTTGTGTGGAGAAAGCAGTGTAGTGAGGTGGTTAAAACGTCGTTGGAAAGACATACAAACAAAAAAATTTTTCCCCAAACAAATTGGAGAAATAATTTTAAGAAATTTTATTTCAACAGAAAAAAATAGAAAGCAATCTGATGAAGGGATTCAGACGAGATTCTAATAAAAGTACAAATACAAGATCTTTTCATAATAGCAATTGGGTTAAAAACAATTGGTCAAGTAAGAAAATTGAGGGTTTTAATCCTAAAAAAATTAGCAGTGAGAAATTAATAGTAAATTCCCTATACCTACCTAGACGTTGATAAAATGGATGCATTATCTGCTGATAATGATATGTCAGAAGATTTTACTATCCATAATGAATCTGTATACTCAGGTTTGCCTATAGTTATTCACAATCCTTCTATTAGGGTTTTAGAGTCTAGCTCTCTGCATTTGCCGCCAAGTGGCATAGTGAATGCAGAAGCTAATCAAGTAGATATCGTTCCTACTCACACATCGGGGTTTGTTTTAGATAATACACGGGTTTTAGATAACCAGAGAGTGCAACAGAATTAGATGCACCTGTAGAGAATGATTTAGAAGAATTCACTAGTGAAACACAATCACATTCCTCTTCTTTTTTAGGGTTAAACCCCATTTTAAACATACACAGTATGATAGAGGAACCCTCTGCAGGTCCCAATATTAACATCGGCCAAAAAACGAAAATTCCGAGAAGGGGCTGCAGGGGGTGGCAGAGTAAAATCCTGTACAGACTCAGATCCAAGTATCAAAAAAGGCAAACTAGATTCAAAAGTAAGAGTAATGTCAAAGTAAAGGATCTGGTAAAAAAATTTAATTTGTCAGAATATGAATTGAGCACGAGAGCACGAGTGAAATTAAAGTTTTACAGAAAGGGCTGAATTTTAGTTCTGATGATAGGGCAAATGATTTTATTCTTTTTAAAGATGTTGAGAAGTTTATTCGGAAACTAACATTACGGAGGTTCTTTTTAAAAATAAAAATAAATTAACAGACTAATAATGAGGATGGAGATAACTTAAGTGAGATAGGAAATGATGATGCAATAATACATAGAGAAGTCTAATTTTTATCCTACATATTTCCAAGGAAATTACATAAAAGTTTTTCACAATCTGATTATACGAGATTTGAGAAAACTAAAAAGAGTTTACCCAAAAAAAACAAATCTATCTGTTGAGGAACGTAAAGCCTTATCAACTTTAGCTAGGAATAAGGAAACAGTAGTAGGGAGTGCTGCTAAAGGTGGAGCTGTGGTGATTCAAAGTTATGACAAATATCAAGCTGAATCATTACGAATTTTAGGTGTCTCTCTTTATTATAAGGAAGTTTGTGTTGTGGTTTATGAGGATCTACAAAAACGTTTTTTTTTCGTTTGCGATGGTGCTTTCGAATGGCACCTTGAAAAAAATAAAAAATTTTAATTTTTCATGATGGAGTCCCACATTTCCACACTTTTACATCCCCCAAAAAGTATAAAAAGACTCTTTTAATCCACCAGGGGGGCCCTAAATCTCTAGAGGGGGTTCTTTTTATCAAATTTTTCCCATTTATTGATTTAAATTTACGCCTTTTGTTTATAATTTTAAAACAGTTATATTAAGGTTTCGGATGTGTTTTGGGGGGATTTTGGTAAATTTTAAATTTGGGATTTGTTTTTTATTTTTTTAAAACGTGTGATGTCCATTTTTAAAAATTCAAACCATCGACCATGCATTGGGTTTAAAAAGCGTTTTAACTTTTTTTAGATACAGAAACTTTATTTCCCTCCCCCTTTTAGACTTTTTTTAATTAAAAGGGGTTAGAGATTTTTTAAAAAAAAAAATTTTTCACCCCAATAAAAACTCCTCCCACTCCCAACCACCCAGGTTGGCACTGCGATGGGAAACCCCGTGTGGCCCCACCCTTTTTGCCAACCTTTTTATGGGATTTTTTAAAATTGTTTTTAAAAGACTCGGGGAAAAACCCCTTAAATTTTAAGAAAAACTGCTTTAAAAGGGTTTTTTAAAGGCACCTTTTTTTCCCAATTTGGGGGGGCATGAAGAAGCTTTGAAAGAATTTATTGGAATTTTAAATAGAAAAACCGGGGTTTATTTCTTTTAACCCCAAATTTTAAAAAACCCTAAGATATTATTTTTGGGATTTTAAAATTATTTTTTTAGAAGGGAAAAATACTTCTAAAAAACTTTTAAAATTACAGATTTAAATAGTTTACCTTGCTTTTTGAATAAAACCCAAATTATCGAACTTGTTTTTAAAAAATTTTTTGTAAAGAGGATTACGTTGACAAATTGCCCAACGGGTTCGAAAGTCGTATGGGCAATTTTTCAAGAAAATTTCCAAATAGTCATAATAAAATTATGCCGATGCCCAATTAAAGTCTATGGGAGGGGAAAAAACACCTTCATTTTTAAAAACCCAAAACGGGGGGGCGGGAAAAAACCCTGGAAAAAATTTTCCACAACAGTCAAATGGATACGTGAACATCATAGGAAATTTACACTTAGATTTTTTAAAAGCCACAAAAAAAAAAAGTACGGGCCCAAATTCACTATCCTTGCCCTTGAAACCACACCCCTTGCCCCTTTAAAACCCGCAGACCCAAAATTAAAAAGTGCCAGAAGGGGGAAAGTATGATTTAAACCCTTCTTTTTATTGAACTGGACTTTAAAATATCCCTGTCCGGGAAACCAGCGACCCCCCAAACCTGCTTTAACCCCCAGTTTAAAAAAGTCCCGGGGAAAAAAAAGGATTCTTTCAACCACCTTTTTTAGTAAAACGGGGACAAAGACAATTCCTGTCCGGGCCAAGCATGACCCCCAAAACCTGCATGCCCCCTAGATTTAAAAAAGGGGGGAAAAAAAAGGACCCTTTCCAACCACCTTTAAATTTAACGGGCTTTTGGATTATACCTGTCTGGGCCACACCCGGACCCCCAAACCCTGCATGCCCCCCAGTTTTAAAATTTGGCGAAAAAAAAGGAGCCCCTTTGAACCCCCATTTTGGGGTTGAACTGGACATTAACTATACCCTGGTCCATACCGCATTTGCCCATTAAACCGTCTGCCCCACAGATTAAAAATTGCTGGATAGAGATGGGCGAATTATTCTAACGAAGGGAATTAGTTTAGAATTTCGGGAAAAATTTCGGTTCGGAAGGGAAGTCGAATTTTGGGGGATTCGGGTGAACGAAGGGGTGTTTTTTAAATTGAAAAAAGGGCTGCGAGCAAAGGTGTTACATGGGGAAAAGCACTCGGGGGAGGAAGAAGGGCCTAGCCTGCATGAATTTGCAGAAAAGAAGCCAATCAGAAAAGGGCGGGATTCTGGACTTCACCGCATAAAAAAGGGCCGGGGCAAACCCCCGGGAGTTTCAACCCCCTCTCACGTATGATAAAGGGAAGGGGCTGCCGGGGGCGATTGTAAAATAGCTCTCACTGAAAAACCCTGATTTTTTAAACAGCGATTTTTTTTTGGGGTGCCCTCGTTTTGTCCAGAGACGGTTCTTTTAAATTGTTTTTTTTCTTTTTTTTTTGGGGGTTTTGGATCTGAAATCCATTTGTGGGGCCACTGCAGCTGCATATACTTTTCAATATCCAAGTGGGTTCTAAGCCAGTTCCCGGGTTGTATTCATTTAAAGAAACAGC
>JAODAL010065137.1:0-18375 GCA_025379985.1 Phyllomedusa bahiana | reverse complement strand
TGGCCTTGTGGTGATCCTTGGGGGTGATCGGGGTTTAAGGGGTCGGGCCTGGGGTACAAGACAGGATATGAATGTCTGGAGATTTTTTCTGTGGCTTTATAGCCTAATGTTGTCCTAAGATGTAGCCTACCATTTGACTGTTGTGGATGTTAATTCCGCTTCTCCCCTTGTTTGGGGTGTAAAAAGAAGGTGTTGTTGCTCTCCCATAGACTTTAAGGGTCATCGGAGTATCGCCCTATCGAAAACCTTATCATGGGGGGGCCGACTATCGACACCCGCCCATGTCGTACCAACAAATCGCTAACACAGTTTCATGGAAGGGGGGCATTTCATTAACTTTTTGCACAAAAAAACAATCATTTTTTGGGCCACTTTTAAAAAACCTTCACATCCAGCCATTTTCAATGTAAATTTTTCTTTTTGAATTAGGCTCAGTGAGATATGAATGTAAAGTAGGCCCCTTTTCAGGTCCCAAACTTATATCCTCTGATAAAAAATGACTCATCTCTCACAATGGTTTAAAAACCTGATAGGGGCTCTACTGAAGGCTATAACTATTCGTCCCCCGGGACATTGTTACTGGATGTTTATCACACGAAGCCCCTCCTGCTGTTCTGAACATTCACTATGGGGAAAAACCTCCCAACTGAACGACTCAGGCTTCTCCATTTCCCTTTCCTGATAAGACGGAAAAAGCTTGTTTCTTTGCAAGTTAGTTTCCCTGCTGCATTGCTTTTTTTGTCCTGCTTTTGACGGCAAGACCCTGAACGGGATATATTACTTGCAAAGGCTTTTTAAAATAGATGAATGTATAAAATGACAACATTGTCACCATTTTACCAAATTCTCAAAATGGGCTTCAAAGGGAAAAGAAATTAAAAATAAAAAAAAACCAAAGCCTTCCTGCTAAAATCAGAAAACCCACTTTGTGGCCACTTCGCCTCCTTTTGCGCCTGGTTTGGCAATTAGTCACTTCTTGCTGCACTTGGGAATTTTTTAGAATGGAATGGGCATAGTTGTCCACATCGGGCCCCTGGCTGAGTTGTCCACATGAGGGCCCCCTCATATTGTCCACATCAGGCCCCCATGCGGGGAGTTTTTCCACACGGCCCCTGGTATTGGGCCCCGTCGGCCCCTGTCGTTTTGGGCCCCGTCGGCCCCTTACGTGGTCACTCGGCCCCTTACGTTGGTCACTTTTTGGGCCCCCCTGGTTGAGTTGGGCCCCGTCGGGCCCCCATGCGGGGAGTTGGCCATCGGCCCCCGTCTGAGTTTCCACGCGGGCCCCCTTGCGGTGATTGGCCACTCGGGGCCCCCTTGCGGTGATTGGGCCCCTCGGCCCCCTTTCGGTGATTGGCCATAAAAAAAAATATATTAATAGTAAATGACATAGTCGGGAAGAAGATGGGGGGACAGAGGGCCCCCGGGTTTTCAAGGTTTTTCCGGATTTTTTATGAAAAAGTTAAATTTCAGGGGAATTTTGGCCCCAATGTCCCCCTCCACCACCCCGCTGATCGCGTCCAGTTCACCATCCTCCCGGCTTTGCCGAGTTGACCCCCACCCCTCCCCACCACACCTTTTGCGCAGAGTTCATACAGTACAGGAAAAATGGTTTTGCTGACACTGGACAACTAATTGACAATAGCCGGGGAAAGACAAAGGGGGACAATGGCTGCCGCACCCCGACTCATCTGTGGAGGTACAAGCGTCCTAAGAGGAAGACTGTCCTTGTTGCCCATAGCAACCAATCAGAGCTTATATTTCTTTTACTGTTCTGAAAAAGGGAAAGCTGAGCTCTGACTGGTCGCTGTAGGCTCTGGTTGTTGTTAAATTTGATTGGTTGTTATGAGCTCTGATTGGTCTTTATGGGCTCTGATTGGTTGCTGTGGGCTCTGATTGGTTGCTATGGGCTCTGGTTACTATGGGCAATAGGAACAATCATTCACAAATGAGGCCCTTAGTGTTCAGAAATGTGGCGCAGGTTTACTCTGTCAGAAATGTTGGCTTAGTTCACGCCATTAAGTGCAACAATATTTCGGGGCAAGGTGCTGTAAAGATGCCAGTTACTGCGCCACAGAAGTGTCTTAAAATAAATATGGCGTAAACCATGGACTTCAGTATTTTGGCCCAATTTACCCCAGAATTCTAGCGCAGGGACCACAGTAAGTCTGCCCCATTGTATTGCCTTTTATATTTCACTATAGACTTTACTGAAACAAAAAAAAAAAACAAAGAAATAAATTAGAAAAACAAAAAAAAAAAAGAAATGGCGAGAAAAACACTATAAAACGGTGAAAAACACTAAAACCATGAAAAACACTATAAAACCAGCATAAATGAAAGAAAACTGCTTCTATTCTATAATCTACAATAACCCAATCATCCTCCTCTTGTGTCTCCATAGGTCTCTTCATCCTGACTCTAACATTCGTCTTATCAGAAACAAAGATTGTGCCTAAAGGATCGAACATCAGCGACTGCAGCATGAAATGTCCTCGTCCAGATGGCCTCCTGGTGCTGTACAAGGAATGTGGAGATGAGCGGCGGCGTCTGCTGAAGGTGTATTGTGATAATACAGCTCCTGCTAAATCTTATGATCCCAGAGTCCACCTGAATTACAGTACTGGGGACTGGGTCCTGACAGGTGCCCAGAAGAACGACTCCGGCGTCTATAATGTTACTCATCACAGCAATGAAACAACAGTCCTGAGGACGTTCCCCATCACTGTACTAGGTAAGAGCTGATGGGTCACACAGCAGGAGACATCTCTCTATTGTCCTCTATGGGGAACCTGAATTCTGTCCTCATGTAATAGAGGCCGTTAACCATACATGCCAACTCTCCCGTTTTGGGCGGGGGGGGTCCCGCTTGTTGGGGGTCCCCTCCCCCCTCCCGGGAGTTGGCATTCCTCCCCGCCGCCTGCAGGCGGCGGGGGTTCTTTAAAGGGCCCGCGGCGACAGAGTAGCGCTGGTGCGTTACCCCTTGCGCCGCCGGGCCCGTTCCCACAGGCGGGTGAATGGGCCCCACAGCATCCGCTCACCCGCCCGGAGTCTCACTGTGCAGGGAGGAGGCAGGAGGGATCGCTCCCTCCTCCCTCCTCTCCCTGTATGTCCGGCGCCCCTTGTTGTAGCCAATACCTGGCTACAACAAGGGGGCAATACCTGGCTAATAAAGGGGGCAATACCTGACTACAAAGGGGACAATACCTGGCTACTAAAGGGGGCAATACCTGGCTACTAAAGGGGGCAATACCTGACTACTAAAGGGGTCAATACCTGGCTAATAAAGGGGTCAATACCTGGCTAATAAAGGTGGCAATATCTGGCTAATAAAGGTTCATCTACCTGGCTAATAAAGGGGGCAACTACCTGGCAAACAAGGGGGCATCTTCCTGCCTGTAAGGGGCACTACCTGGTTATGGGGGGCTACTACCTGGCTATAAGGGCAACTACCTGGCTTTCTTCCAAAGCCATTATGCAGTTAGGTGGAGTGGGTGTGGCTTTTTGAAGGGGCGTGGCACACCAAAAAGATGGGCGTGTCGCCCTCCTCAATCTCCTGTTTTTCCACTTTCAAAAGATGGCAACTATGCCGGTAACACTTGGTCAGTAGTCACTGGGGACTGTCTGTGGGGAGGAGGCTGTAGATCACATGACCAGGGCTGCCAATAGAAATTTTGGGGCCCCATACAGCCAAAGTGTCTGGGCCCACTTTTCATGTACCGCCCCAAACACGCCCCTTCCCAGGCACCACCCCAAACATGCCCCTCACAGGCTTCCACCCATGCAATGATGTAGCCCCGCCCCCCTTTCACGTCCTCATTTTCCACTTTTTGGACGGGGCGACGCCAAATATGGGAAACTTTTTTATTTGCAAGCAAAAAGAAAAAAAATTCCTTTAAAATATACCTTTTTTTAGAAACGACTAAAAATATCTACCTAATAAATATTAACTAAAAGGGGCATACGAAGGAGAGACCAGTATAACTATATTGTCTCCTTTAATATCAACACCAATGTAGCACCTGCATCGGAGACCTCGCCCCGACAAGGGCGACCCCTGCTACTCCTTGGTTATTCCCTGTGCTAAATCCGCTTCCACCTGAAAGTTCACTCAAGGCAGAATCAATGTAATCACCTCAGAAAAGCAGGACTAACTTACAATATTACAATTATACATTTGGGTAAAAGATAAGGCGGCAAAGTTTATGTGCGCCAACAAAACCCCAGAATGATAATTACCAATTGATGAAAGGATGGAAACTAAGCGCCCATGCACTGAGCGCAATGAAACCCCAAACGTGTTTCGTCCCATCCCAGGGACTCATCAGTGGGTAAGAAACAACATTTCTATCTGAGCCTCCATTCTGGTGTATAAAAAAAATCTCCTGGAGGTGTATCAACAGCTGGAGTTGGTGTATCTCCCTTAAGGTGGAAACTTTCAGCGCGACATTAATGTGTGGGACGCCATACACTAATGTCGCGCTGAAAGTTTCCACCGTAAAGGAGAAGGCCCTCTCCTCCCCCCCACACACAGGGAGGAAGGGGCCCTCTCACAGCCAGAGGGAGAAGGGGGCCCCCCACCACACAGAGAGAAGGGAGTTGAAGGGGGCCCCCCACCACACACAGAGCAGGGGGGTGAAGGGGGCCCCCCACCACACACAGAGCAGGGGGGTGAAGGCGGCCCCCCACCACACCCAGAGCAGGGCCCCAAGAAACACCCCAGAGGGGGGGGGAAAGGCAGGGTGGGATGGGTGCCCCCCGCACATTTTTGGCGGGCCGGGGCACCTCCAGGCGGGAACTTTGAGAGGAGGTCCCCGGCTCCCGGTCAGCTCAGCTCGCAGTATAAGACATCTTCTACTTACATGAGCCCTGCACGGCGCTGTAGCCGGAGCCGGGCCTCCTCCTCTCTCTGTCTCCGCCGCTGCTCCATGCCCAGCGGCGTGATGCAGAACAATTTGAATCCGTGAAGCTCCGCCCCTCGGGGCGGAGCTTCACAGATTCAAATTATTCAACATCCGGGCCGCCTACAACAGAAGAGGCGGGCCCGCTCCGGCTACAGCGCGCGCAGGCTCAGTAAGTAGAGGATAATCTCACAGTGCGCAGCTGAGCCGGGAGCGTGGGCCCCCTCGCAGCACCGCCCCGCCCCGCTCCGCTGGCGCTGACTGTGGAATTTTAATTTTAGGAAAGCGCCGAAGCGGAGGCGGAACGCTGGGCAGGTGTGCTGGAAGCACGGCGGCCCCCCCCCCAGCACACTGTACACTCGCTGGCCCCGGGCAGGCACTATGTATAGTGCGGCGCTGGGCTGCGCCGTGCTCTACAGTGGGAAAAAAGAAAAAAACTACTGTACATTGTGAAATAAGCGGGCCTGCTTGAAGCGGGCCCCTTATTTCCCCGGGCCCCATAAATGAGTACAGGTGGTACCCCCTGTATGGCGGCCCTGCACATGACTGATGGTCAGTATAGGGCATAGTTGCCAACTTTTGAAAATGAAAAAGCAGGAGATTTTAAACGGCGGCGCGCGTAAAAATTTGCATGGACACGCCCATCTTTTTGTATGCCACGCCCCTTCAAAAAGCCACACCCACTCCACCTAACTGCATAACGGCTTTGGAAGAAAGCCAGGTAGATGCCCTTATAGCCAGTATAACCCCCCATAAGCAGGTAGTGCCCCTTACAGGCAGGTAGATGCCCCTTGTAGCCAAGTAGATGCCCTCTGTAGCCAGGGGAGGTGCCCCCCTTTGTTAGCCAGGTAGGTGCCCCCATTGTTGGCCAGCTAAATGCCCCCATTGTTTTGCCAGCTAGTGCCCCCTCTTTTTCCAGGTAGTGCCCCCTCTGTTGCCAGGTGTGCCCCCATTGTTGCCGGAGATTCCCCCCTGTTGCCGGTAGATGTCCCCCCTGTTGCCAGGTATGCCCCCATTGTTGCCCGGGTTGGTGCCCCCCTTGTTGCCAGGTAGGTCCCCCAGTTTTTCCCCTAGTGCCCCCTTGTTGCCAGCTATGCCCCTCTGTTCCCGGTAGTGCCCCCTCTGTTGCCAGGGGATGCCCCCTCTTTTCCGGTAATTCCCCCTTTTGCCAGGTGGGGGCCCCTCGTTGCCATGATGCCCCCTCTGTTCCAGGGAATCCCCCTCTTTGCCAGGGAGATGCCCCCCCTGTTCCAGGGGTGCCCCCTCTTTGCCAGAGTCCCCCCCTGTTGCCATAGATGTCCCCTCTGTTCCAGGTTGCCCCCTCTGTTCCAGGGAGAGTCCCCTCTTTTCCAGGTAGATTCCCCTCTTTGCCAGGTAGATCCCCCTCGTTGCCAGGGAGATGTCCCCCTCTGCCAAAGCCCCCTCTTTACCAGGTAGTGCCCCCCCTGTTGCCAGGGAGATTCCCCCCCCGTTGGCCAGGAAGAGCCCCCATTTTGCCAGGTAGATGCCCCCCTTGTTGCCAGGGAATGCCCCCCCCTTTTTGCAGGTAGATGCCCCCTCTTTCCAGGAAAGCCCCCATTTTTTGCCAAGGTAAACCCCCCCCCCCCCCTTGTTGCCAGGCAGAGCCCCCCCCCCCCCCTATATTGTAAAAAAAAAATAATAAAACCCCTACCTCACCACTCCCGCACGCTGCCAGCTCCCGACCCATCTCCCCAGGGCGCAGGGGGAAGTGAGAGCACCACGCGTCACCCCTCACCGCGCGTCACTTCCCCCTGCGCCCTGACCTGATATGCCGCACACACCGGCGCCACATACAGGAAGGAGGGAGGAGGGGCGATCCCTCCTCCTCCTCCCCCACAGCGAGCCCGGGGGGGTGAAACAGGGGCCCGCGGCCGTTCACCCGCCCGCAGGGGCGGCCCGGCGGCGCCGAGTGCGCACTGCGTACCCGGCGCCGCGGCCATTTAAAAGCCCCCCCCCGGCCCCCTGGCGGCGGGAGGAAGCCAATCCCCAGGGGGCGGGGGGGACCCCCCAAATAAGGGGCCCCCCCCAAAAACGGGAGAGTTTTTGGCATGTATGGTTAGGGGCGGTATGGGGGTGACAGCAGAGCTAGCACTCATCCCCAGCACCTAATCCATGCCCAATGCGGGAGGGTCAATAAATGATGGTCAGTATGGGGGCGGGGTGGGGGGGTTTGTGACAGAAGAGCTACCTCTTTTTCCCCAGCAACCTAATCCATTCCATGCTGTTTGCCCCACATACTAATGGTCAGTATGGGGGCAGGTCCCCGGGGGTGTACGCGAGCTAGCACTCTATCCCCCCCCTTTGTTTCCATGTTCCACTGATGTCACATGACTGATGGTCGGGTTAAAGGGGCGGACTGGGGTGGACAGCAGAGTTTAGCATTTTAAAACCCCCAAAAGCCCCTAGATCCATGTCCATGCGATGTAACAGGAACGGGATGGTCATATAGGGGCAGGTACGGGGGTGGGGACAGCAAAGCTGGCACCCTATCCCCCGCCCCTTTAAAACCATGTCCTTTGCTAAAGTCCCCATGACTGATGGTCAATATGGGGGCAGTACGGGGGGTTTTGGAAGCAAAAGCTAGCCCCTCTATCCCCAAGCCCCTAGATCCAGGTCCATGCTGATGTCACAGGGAACTATGGCAGTATGGGGGCAGGAAATGGGGTTTTGACAGCAGGGGCTACACTCAAACCAAAGCCCAAAAGCTGTGTCCCCCCCAAAATGAGGGTAAAGTATAGGGGCGGTTTACGGGGGTGACAAGCAGAGCTAGCACTCTATCCCCAAAAGCACCTAGACCCATGTCCATGCTGATGCCCCACATAAACTAAAGGGGTCGGGTATGGGGAAGGTTTACGGAGTGTAAACAGCAAGCTACCCCTCTTTCCCCAGCCCCCTAGACCCCTGTCCTTGCGATGTCACAATGACTGATGGTCAGTATAGGGGGGGTTTTTTTGGGGTGTGACAGAAAGATAGCAATTTATCCCCAGCCCTAGATCCATGTCCTTTGCTGAGTCACATGATTTGATGGTCAGTTTTTTTATGGGGAAAGGTACGGGGGTTTGTGGACAGCAGAGCTGCACTCTACCCCCAGACCTAATCCATGTCCATGCTGATGTACGGAATGTTTGGTTTAAACCGACCTTCTCCTTTACTTCCAATTCGGTTCTCATCTCCACCCATCACCAAAAAAAGGCAGGGGTTGGGTCGGGGGACATGCTTGGGAGCGTCCAGTTCCTGGAAGGAGGGGGCTGTGCCCTGGGGGGGGGGACGGGCTCCTCTCCCTGACAGATCCCGGGTGATAGATGAAAAATGGGGACCTGTTTATCCCGAGTGCCCAGAGAGCGATGCCGGGAGGAGACCCTTTGCCCGGGATCAAAAACCCCAATCGGTGGGGAAACCCCGGGGAAAAATACCAGCTGGAGATTACGGTAAGGGGGGTATTACTGGGGTATTATACACACCTTCCCCTTTTAAAACCCATGGGGCTGGAGATTACATTAAAGGGGGTATTACTGGGGTTTTATACAACCTAAACCCCTTCTATACCCCATATGCGGGGAGATTACGGGTAAGGGGGGGTATTACTGGGGTATTATACACCTAACACCTTCTAATCCCATGTGGGGGAGATTACAGGTTAAGGGGGGTATTACGGGGGGGTTTTATACACCTCAAAACCTTTCCAACCCCCAGGGTTCAGATTACAGGAAAAGGGGGTATTCTGGGGTTTAACACCCCCACACCCTCTATACCCCTTTTCCCGGGAATTACGGGTTTAAGGGGGGAAAATTACTGGGGTATTAAAACCCACCCCTCACACCTTCTATACCCATGTGCTGGAGTTTTACAGGTAAGAGGGGTATTACGGGGGTATTATACACCCCCAACACCTTTAAAACCCCTTTTTCCCTTGGGAGATTAAGGTAAGGGGGTATTACTGGGGTATTATAAAACCTCACACCTTCTATGCCTCATGTACTGGGGACCCACAGGAAAAAAGGGGGGGTTTTAAATGGGGTTATTAAAAACCCCCCCAAAAATTTTTTATTAACCCCCAAAAGTGCTGGGGGGAAATTACAGGGTAAAGAGGGGTATTCGGGGAAAAATTATTTTTTTCCCACCCTAAAAAAAACCCTTCAAAACCCCATTTTGTTGGGGGATTAACAGGTTTATGGGGGGTATTTAACGGGGTTTTTTAATTTTACACCACCAAAAAAACCCCTTTTTCTACCCCCAAACCAGGGGGTTTGGGGATTTAAGGGTTTTAAAGAGGGGTATTTTTTGGGGTTTTAAAAAAACCCTCACCCCTTTTTTCTTACCCATGTGGGAGTTTTTCCAGGTAAGGGGGGTTTAAATTACTGGGGAATTAACACCTCACCCCCTTTCTATACCTCATGTGTTTGGAGATTACAGGTAAGAGGGTTATTACTGGGGTATTTTTACACCTCACACCTTTTTAAACCTCATGTGTGGAAAATTTTGTAATATGGGTTTTTTACTGGGGGAAATTTATACACCTAAACCCCTTTTTTAAAAACCCCATGTATTAGAAGATTACAGGTTAAAGGGGGAGTATTTTGGGGTTTTTATACAGCCCAACACTTTCTATACCCCATGGGGGAAATTTTTACAGGTAAGATTTTTTATCCCCGGGGGTATTATCACCTCACCCCTTTCATACCCCATGTGGGGGAGTTTTATAGGAAAGAGGGGAAAATTTTACGGGGTTTTTAATCCCAAAATTTCACCCCTTTCTATAAACCCATGTGCGGGAAAAGTTTACAGGAAAAGAGGGGTTTTTCCCTGGGGTATTAAAACCACCTCAACCCCTTTCCCTATACCCCAGGTTTGGAAAATTTTAAGGAAAAGGGGGGGTTTTTGGGGGGTTAATAAACCCCTCACCCCTTTTTAAAATACCCCATAAGCGGGAAAGATTTACGGGAAAGAGGGGTATTATTTGGGGTATTAAAACCCCCCACACCTTCTATCCCTTCATTTTCCCGGGGGAATTACGGGTTTAAAAGGGGGTTATTTACGGGTTTTATACCCCTCAAAAACCTTTATCCCCCATGGGGCTGGATTTTTACAGGAAAGGGGGAATTACTGGGGAAATTATACACCTCCCCCCTTCAATACCCCATGGCGGGGTGGAGATTTACGGGTTATGGGGGGTTTTTTCGGGGGTATTAAACCACCTCACACCTCTAAAACCCCATGTGTTTGGAGTTTAAACATTTTAAGAGGGGTTTTATTATTCGGGGGTTTATTATACACACCTTTTTATACCCCATGTGTTGAAGATTACAGGGTAAAGGGGTTTTAAACCGGGTATTATAAAAAACCTAAACACCTTTATCCCCCATGTGCCTGGGGGATTACGGGTTTAGGGGGGTTTTCCCTGGGGATTATACACCCCTTTAAAAACCTTTCCCTAAAACCCCATGAATTGGAAAATTACGGGGAAAGAGGGTATTACTGGGGTATTAAAACACCTCCAACCTTCTAAAACCCCATGTACGGGGTAGATTAAGGAAAAGAGGGGTATTACGGGGAAAATTTTTCGGGGACCTCAAAAATTTTTCTATCCCCCATGTGCTGGAAAATTACAGGAAAGGGAGGGGAAATTACGGTGTAATTTATACACCTCACCCTTCTTACCCCAGAAATTGGGGAATTACAGGTAAGAGGGGGTTTTTATTTGGGGTTTTTAATACAGACCTCACACCTTCTATCCCCAAATTGCGGGAAGATTACAGGTAAGGGGGTGTTTTTACTGGGGTATTATACACCCACACCTTCTATCCCCCAATGAAACTGGGGGGTTTTTTACAGGTAAAAGGGGGAAATTATGGGGTTTTTTTTACACACCTCAAAAACCCTTATTATCCCCCTTTTGTCCCGGGAGTTTTACAGAAAAAGAAAAGGTTTTTTATGGAGTATTATCCCCCAAAACCGCCTTCTAAAACCCCTTTTTGTACGGGAAGATTTAAAAGGAAGGGGGGTTATTACTGGGTATTATAAAACCCTCCCCCCTTCAAACCCCCTTTGTGGGGGGAATAAAAGGTTAAGGGGGGAATTCCCTGGGTATTAAAACTCCCTCACCCTTAAAAACCCCTTTGAAACGGGAGATTACGGGAAGGGGGGTTTAATACTGGGGTTAATTTTTACCCCCCAAAACCCTTCTATACCCCAGGGTGCTGGAGTTTTAAACAGGTAAGGGGGGAAATTAAAATGGGGGTTTTAAACTTTCACCCCTTTTTCTATCCCCAATGTTCTGGAAAAATTACAGGTAAGGGGGGGAATTAGGGGTTTTAATTTTTCCATCCCTCCCCACCTTCTATCCCCCAATGTCCCTTAGATTACGGGTTTAAAGGGGGGGAAATTACGGGGGTTTTATTAAAAACCTAAACCCACCTTTTTTACCCCATGTGGGGGGAAAATTAAAAGGAAAGAGGGGGTATTTTAGGGGTTTTATTATAAAACACCTCACACCTTTTTAAAAACCCATGTTTTGGAGTTTTACAGGTAAAGGGCCTTTTTAAGGGGGTTTTATAAAAATTTCCCCATTTCTATCCCCCATGTCCCGGGGAGTTTTAAAGGTAAAGAAGGGAATTACGGGGTAATTTTTTAAGACCTCACACCTTCAAACCCCCATGTCCCTGGAGATTACAGGTAAGGGGGGGTAAATTACTGGGTAAAATACACCCCCTTAAACCCCTTTCAATACCCCTTTCGGCGGGAAACATTCAAGTAAGGGGGGGGATTACGGGGTTTTATACCACAACTTTTCAACCTTCTTTTACCCCATGTGGGAGTTTAAACGGTAAGAGGGGAAATTACTGGGGAAAATTTACACACCCCCACACCTTCTATCCCCCATTGTTGGAAAGATTAAAATAAAGAGGGGAAATTAAACTGGGGTTTAATACACCCCCTTCACACCTTCAATACCCCCATGTGTGGGATTACGGGGTAAGAGGGGAAATTACGGGGGTATTATACCCCTCACCCCTTTTCCTTATAACCCCATGTGTGGGTTTTCGGGAAAAGGAGGGATTTTTTATGGGGTTTATACCCCCTTTAACAGTTTCTTTTCCCCCAAAAGGGGGTTTCCCTGGAGATTAAAAAGGAAAGGGGGGTATTACTGGGGTTTTTATAAAACCTCACCCCTTTTTCTAAACCCCATGTCCCGAAAATTTAACGGGTAAAGAGGGGAAATTAGGTTTTGACCCCTGGGGGAAAAAAAAAAAAAAAAAAAACACCTTTTTCCCCCCAGGGTTGCTGGAGATTACAGGTAAGGGGGGAAATTACGGGGGGTTTTATCACCCCCAACACCTTCTTCCCCCCATTTGCTGGGGGATTACAGGTAAGAGGGGTTTAATTTCCCTGGAATATTTTTACACCTCAACCTTTTAACCCCATTTTGCTGGAAAAATTAAAGGGTAAAGGGGTTTTACTGGGGTTTTTAAATACACCTCACCCTTCTAAAACCCATTTTGCAGGAGATTACAGGAAAAGGGGGTTTATTACTGGGGTAATTAAAACAACCTAAAACCCCTTCTATAACCCCATATACTAGAAATTACAGGTAAAAAGGGGTTATTACGGGGTATTAAACAAAATTTCCCCACCTTTCTTTTACCCCATGTGTTTGGAGATTACAAAAAGGGGGGTTTTTAATTTGGGGTATTATACCCCTCACACCTTTCAATCCCCCTTGGCTGGAGTTTAAAAGGAAAGGGGGGGTTTTTACGGGGGGTTTTTAAAATTTAATCCAATAACCCCTTCCCATACCCCCATGTCCCGGGAAAGGAATTAAGGTAAGGGGTGTTTTAAACGGGGGAAATTATCCAACCTCACCCCTTCAAAATACCCCATGTGTTTGGAGTTTTAAAAGGAAAGGGAGATGTATTACTGGGGTTTTTAAAACACCTCACCCCTTTCTAATCCCCATGTGTTTGGAAAATTACAGGTAAAAAAAGGAGTTTTAAATGGGGAATTATACACCTCACCCCTTTTAAAAACCCATGAGCTGGGTTTAAATTACAGGTAAAAAAAAAAGTTTTAAAAACGGGGGTTATTAAACAAAATTTTCTATACCCCTTTGGCTGGGAGATTAAAAGGGGAAAAAAAGGGGTTTTTTACTGGGGTATTTTTCCCAAAAAATACCACCTTCCTATACCCCCATTTTTCTGGAAAATTAAACAGGTAAGGGGGGTTTTTCTGGGTATTATACAAAACCTCCCCCATTTTCTTTTCCCCCAAATGTGCTGGGGGATTACAGGAAAAGAGGGGTTTTTTACTGGGGTTATTAAAACACCCCACCTTTATACCCCAAAGTTCTGGAGATTAGGGGGTAAGGGGGGTTTTAAAAACTGGGGAAATTTAAAAATCCACACCTTCTATACCCCATGTGTGGAGATTAAAGGTAAAAGGGGAAAATTAAATGGGGAATTAAACACCTCAAACCTTCTAAACCCCCCCCATGTGGGGGAAAATTACGGGAAAAAAAAGAGGGGTTTAATTACGGGGTTAATTATACACCCCCCTCCCACCTTCTAAAACCCCAGGTACTGGGGGTTTTACAGGTAAAGAGGGGGTTATTATTTGGGGAAATTTAAAAAAACAGACCTCACCCCTTTTTTCCTTATACCCCATGGCTGGGATTACGGTAAGGGGGGGTATTACGGGGGGTATTTTTAAACCTCCCCCCTTTCTATCCCCCCATGAAAATTTGGAGTTTTTAAAGGTAAGAGGGGGTTTTTTACGGGGGGAAATTAAACGACCTAAACCCCTTTCTAATTACCCCATGTGCTGGGAGTTTAAAAAGGTAAAGGGGGTTTTAAACTGGGGTATTATACACATTCAAAAACCTTTTTAAAACCCCATGTTTGGGGAGAAAAAACAAAAATAAGAGAGTTAATTACGGGAAAAGAAATTATACACCTCACCCTTCTTTTACCCCCATTTTTTCTGGAGGATTACGGGTTTAAAGGGGGTATTACTGGGGTTTTTAAATACCCCCTCAAAACCTTCTATACCCCATGTGCTGGGGGATTTAAAAGGGTAAGGGGCGTTTAACGGGGTTTTAAAAAAACCTCAACCTTCTTTTAACCCCTTTTGTCTGGAGATTAAACAGGTTAAAAAGGGGGAAATTACTGGGGTTTTAATACAACCTCACCCCTTTTCAAATACCCCATGGGGTTTGGAGATTACAGGTAAGAAGGGGTATTACGGGGGGAATTATACAGCCCTTTCACCCCCTTCTAACCCCATGTGTTTAAAAGGATTACGGTTTAAGAAGGGTTTTTTATTTGGGGTTATTATACCACCTCACCCCTTCCCCAATACCCCTTGTGCTGGAGATTACGGGTTAAAGGGGGGGTTAGTTAAACTGGGGGTATTATACAAAACCCCCAAAACCTTTTTATACCCCATGGTGCTGGCCCATTAAAAGTAAAAAGGGGGTTTAAATGGGTTATTTTTACACCCACCCCTTCTATCCCCCCATAGTTGGAGTTGTTTCAGGAAAAAAGGGGGAAATTACGGGGGGTTATTTAAACAGCCCCCTCACATTTTTCCTATACCCCATGTGCTGGGGGTTTAAACAGGTAAGAGGGGTATTATGGGGAAAATTATAAAACCCCCAAACCTTCTAAAACCCCATTGGCTGGAGATAAACGGGTAAGAGGGGTATTACTGGGGAAAAAAAAATTTTTCACTAAACCCCTTTTTAAATACCCCATGTGTTGGAGATTACAGGTAAGAGGATATTACGGGGGTTTATTATACACCTCACACCCTTTCTATACCCAATGTGTTGGGGGATTAAAGGTAAGGGGGGTATTACTGGGGTTTTATACAAACCCCCACAGCTTCTATCCCCCTTTGGGCCGGGAGATTACGGGTAAGAGGGATAATACGGGGGGTATTATACACCTCACCCCTTGTTTTACCCCATGTGCGGGACTTTAACAAGGGTAAGAGGGGGGATTACTGGGGTAAAAAACCCCCTTCACACCTTCTGAACCTAAATGGGGCGGGAGATTACGGGTTTTGGGAGGGGGTTTACGGGGGGTTTTAAAAACCCCCCAAACCCACCCTCTATACAAAATTGTACTGGAGATTAAAAGGAAAAGGGGGTATTATGGGGTTTTTTTCACCCTCAAACCTTCTTACCCCAAAATCGGAGAAAAACAGGAAAAGGGGGGGTATTACTGGGGTTTTAAACACCCACACCCTTCTATCCCCCCAATTGTGCGGGAAAGTTTTAAGGGGTTAAGAGGATTTTAAATTTTAAACGGGGGTATTATACAAAAACCTAAAAACCTTCTCCCCCCCAAAATTGTGCTGGAGATTACAGGTAAGAGGGGTTAAACTGGGGAAATTATACCCCTTCCCCATCTTCTATACCCCATGTGCTGGAGTTTTACAGGAAAGAGGGGTTTTTAAAGGGGGTATTTACGACCTCAAAAACCTTTTTATCCCCCGATGTGCTGGAGATTACGGGGAAAAAATTGGGGTATTACTGGGGTATTATAAAACCTCAAAACCTTCTTTTTTCCCAAATGGTTTGGGAAAATTTAACAGGTAAGAGGGGTATTACGGGGGAAATTTAAAAAAAGCCTCTACCTTTTTAAACCCCCATGTGTTTGGGAGATTAAAAGCAAAAAGAGGGGTTTTTTTACTTGGGGGTATTATAAACCTAAAACCACCTTTTTCCCCCAGGGTGCGGGAAAAGTTTTACGGGTTTTAAAGAAAGGAAATTACTGGGTATTTTACCACACCCACCCCAAAACCCAGCGGAAGGGATGAAGATTAAAAGGTTTAAGAGGGGTTTTTACTGGGGGGTTTTTTTTTTCCCTAACCCCTTTCCCTATACCCCATTTTCTGGAAAAATTTAAAAAAGGAAAAGGGGGTTTTATTGGGGTTTTTTATAAAAAACCTTAAAAAACCTTTATACCCCATGTGCTGGAGATTACAGGAAAAAGGGGGGTTTAATTAACGGGGGTTTTATTAAAACACCTCACACCTTCTTTTAAAACCCCAAATGTGCTGGAAAGATTACAGGTTTTAAGAGGGGGTTTATTCCCGGGGGTTTTAACAGCCCCAAAAACCCCCTTCTATCCCCCATGTGCGGGAAAGATTAAAAAGGGTAAGGGGGGTTTTTAAACTGGGGTATTTTTCACCCCCAAAAACCTTCTTTTACCCCATGTGCTGGATATTCAGGTAAAGAGGTGTTTTTATTTGGGGTATTATACGGGACCTCATCCCTTTCTATACCCCATGTGGGGGAAAAGATTACGGGGTAAGGGGGTTTTTTTAACGGGGGTTATTTTTACAAAAGTCATACCTTTATACCCCATGTGCGGAAACTTTTAAAAGGGAAAAAGGGGGGTTTTTTACTGGGGTTTTTAAATTACAGACCTAAACCCCTTTCTATACCCCAAAATTTTTGGAGATTACAGGTAAGAGGGATTTAAACTGGGGAAATTAAAAAACCCTCCCCAACCTTTTTATACCAAAGGGTTGGGGAAGAAAAAACAGGTAAGAGGGTTTTTTACGGGGTATTATACAGCCCTTTCACCCCTTCTAAAACCCCAGGGTGCTGGATTTTACAAGGTAAGAAGGGGGGTTTATTTGGGGATTATACCCCCTCACCCCTTTTCTAAACCCCATATTGGTAGAATTAAGGTAAGAGGGGTTTTTCCCGGGGGTTTTATACCCCCAAAACACCCTCTATACCCCTTTGTACTGGATTTTAAAAACGGGTTTTAAGGGGGATTTTGGGGATTAAAAACCCCAAAAAAACCCTTCTATCCCCCAAAAATGCTGGAGATTCAAGGGTTAAAAAGGGGAAATTACTGGGTTTTTAAATTAACCAACCCCCAAACACCTTTTAAAACCCCAGGGGTTTTTGGAAAATTACAGGAAAGAGGATTTTTTTTAACCGGGGGAAATTTTCCCAACCTCACCCCCCTTCTAACCCCATGGCTGGAAAATTACAGGTAAGGGGGGAAAAAAAACTGGGGAAATTAATAACCCTTTCACCCTTTTCTAAACCCTTTGCTGGAAAATTACAGGAAAGGGCTTTAATTCTGGGGAAATTTTTAAACCTCATACCTTTTTATACCCCATTGCTGGAGTTTAAAAAAGCTAAGAGAGGTTTTAAAGGGTTTTTATTTTTACACCCAAAACAACCTTTAAAACCCCATGTGCTGGAATTACAGGAAAAGGGGGGTTTATTAAACTGGGGTATTAAAACCGCCCAAAAACACCTTTTCAATAACCGGATGTGCGGAGTTTCGGGTTTTAAGGGGGGTTTTTTAAGGGGATTAACCACCTCCCACCTTCTTTTACCCAGGTGTTTGGGGGTTTTCCGGGTAAGGGGGGTTTTATTACTGGGGTATTATACACCTCACCCCCTTTCCCAAAACCCCATTTTGAAAGGAGATTAAGGAAGAGGGGAAATTACGGGGGTTTATTTACACCCACACCTTCTATAACCCCATGTGCTGGAGTTTACAGGTTAAGAGGGGTATTACGGGGTTTATACAGCCCCCATCCCTTTCCCTTACCCCATTGCGGAGATTAACCCCTTAAGAGAGGAAAATTAAATGTAGAAATTAAAACCCCCTTTTTAATATCCAATTTTTTCTGGGGTTTTACAGGAAAAGAAGGGTTTTTTACTGGGGTATTATACCCCCTCACCCCCTTCTATACCCCAGGGGTGGGCTGGGAAATTACGGTTAAGAGGGTATAACTGGGGTATTAATACAGAAAACCCAAAACACCTTCTTTTACCCCAGTTTTGGAATTACAGCTAAGAGAGGTATTACGGGATATTATAAAACCCCTTTTTTTATCCCTTTTTCTGGAGTTTTAAAGGTAAAAAGGGGTTTGTTGGAAGAGTCTTGCCCAATTTAGGGTTAAAGGGGCCAAAACTTGGGGTTTTTTAATTGTAAATTTTTGTGCCCCCCCCTTATGGGGTGCACAAGGCCCACCCAGATACGGTTTCACAGTTAACCCCTGGGGCACACGGGTAAAAGGAAAGGACCCGGGGGATTTGCGAGAGGTTTCCCTATTCCCCCAAACAAACCTAAAAGGGCTGGGAGGGATCTGTTTAAACCCCCACACTGGGGAAACAGAACTCTTCCAGCCCCAGTAGACGGCACCATTCATCGTTGGGTAAAAAGGGACCACCCAAAATTTCCAAAAATTTTTTCAGTGCAAATTTTAAAAGGGGAGAAAAAAAGGGGGTACACGGGTCAGGATAAAGACAAGAAAACCCCTCAGGATTGAAGTTTTTAAAATTTAATACCTTGTGGGGGTGAAACTAGAAAAACCCAATTTAATACATGGGGGTTAAAAACTTAAGGTTTTGGGTCAGAGGTGCAATAGGGAAAATGGTTTTAAAAGGGGGCAGCAAAAAGGGGGTCTATTTCCCTTAGGTTTT
>JAODAL010065136.1:0-18376 GCA_025379985.1 Phyllomedusa bahiana | reverse complement strand
CTACCCATAGGTGTTCAAGTGGGTTGAGATCTGGGGAATGTGTGGGCCAATCCAGCAACTCTACTTTACATCTACCTTACATTATCTGTGTTAAACCTCATCTGCCACTTCCCTCCCCAGGCCAAACTTACCAACCCCTTTGTAATAAAGCATCATTCTCAATTGTGTTGATTATTCTACTTTGCAATCCTTGTGTAAGGTCATTAATGAATATATCAAAGAGCCCAGTACTGACCCCTGTGTTACCCCACAAATAACAGGGATCAAGTATGTACCATTAATCACCTGATTTTGTTTTCTATGACTGAGCCAGTAATTCCCCCACTAAAAAACATTTACCCCCAGTACAGATTCCCATTTTACTTAGCGCCTTCGTGTGACACGTATAAAAATTTGTTTCAAAAAAATCCAATAATGCCATCCAATGCTTCCCCCCGACCAGTCTAGTACAAAACCCCCTCTAAAAGTGATAAGATTAGATTAACAGGGCGATCTTCATTAACACTTGTGGAATTTTATTATACATTTATTTTTAATGAAATTACTCCGTAAACATCTTTAGAAATCCTCAAAATTTTTACAACAGAAGATAAACTTACTGGCCTATAGTTTCCAGGATATTTTTTTTACTCTGTTTGAATATTGGCACCACATTTGCAAAAGGCCCCAATCCTTTTGGGAAAAGCCCCCTTTTTTACAGTCCCTAAATATTAAAAAGGGGATTCTATCATGATACTTAAATTCCCCCTGGGGCTGGGGGGGTTTTCCTCAAGATCTGGTGATTTGTCTATTTTTTTTTTTAAGGGGGAGCTTCATTTTCCTGGGGGAGCAAGAAAATTTGGGTGGGTTTTTCCCCATCCTCGCAAACCAACAGGAAGGGCATTTTTTCATAAATAATGGAGAATTTTTTTTTTTTTAAAAAGGTTTCATTTCCCTTTTCGCCCCTTTCTATAACCCCCCCTATTTGCAAAGGGTCATGGTTTTCAATTTTAATCTTTTTACTATTTAAATAGTTAAAAAGAATTTTGGGGTTAGTTTTTTCTTCTTGGCATTTTCTTTTTGTCCCTTTTAAATTTTCTGTCTTTATATTTTTTTTTCCCGATTTTTTTTTTCCTTATAGCTTTTTATTACCTCTACTGTTTAAGTAGTGATTTGTTTTTCCCTTTTCATCTCTTTCCTAATGTTTTTTTTTTTGTTTTTTTATTTCCAAAGGGTGTTTCTTCAGTGATGCTAAGTTTTTAAAAATCTCCCATTTATTATCTATTTTGTTATTTTTGAAGAGCGTGTCCCAGTTAATGTGATTTAAGAAGAGTGAAATAATCCTTCCTGAAATTTAAATTTTTTTTGGTGATTTCCTTCAAAAAAAAATACTCCTTTGAAGGAAAATTGGGAAATGTTTTAAAATTTTGGTCACTTTTAAATTTGGTGCCCCCCAAACCTAAAACCTTTTGCTACTTTTCAGGCCTGTTAGTAAATTTAAATTAAAAAGGGGGCCCTTTCCTCTGCGGCTACTGCCCTAGTTAAAAAAAGTACTATTTTCGGGTTTTAAAAAAAAAAACCTTTTTTCCCCATTAGGGAAAAGCCACAGTTAATTTACAAAAATACTGATAAATAAACTATATACAGTTGAAACCAGAAGTTTGCATACACTATATAAAAAGAGCACACCGTGCCTGTACCCTAGATGAGGATTTTGTAAAAAAAAGAGGAATTTATCACAAAACGTTAAAATTTGGGGAAAAAATAAGCAGGAACAGTTATTAAAAGCAGAATAAAAGCCTAAAGGGGAAACACAAGATTCTATTTTATATAGGAAGAACTTTAAGGACATTGAAAATGATAATAAAATAGCAATATTGTTTTTTCCACCCCGTTTAGTTCAAATTACCATCAAATAAAAAGTATCTTTAATATAATATAAACATACTAAGACAGGACCCAGTTTTAGCAGAGATTATTGATAAAGGAGTATAGTGTGTACCCAAACGGAACAAAACCATAGGTAACATTATTTCACCTAGTGTTTTCCATAGTAAATACATAACAACTAGTGTTGAGCGATTTTTAATCGCAAATTTTAAATTCGGAAAGGGGTTTTTTTACGTTGACCCGGTTTTTTTTTTGGGATCACCCCGATAATTTAGGTTTAAAGTCTGGCAAAATCTATTAATATCGTTTCCCCTGTAATTTTGGGGGCCAGCAAAATCATTTTACAGAATAAGCGGATGTAATTGTGTGCGACTTTCATGACGGGGGATGTGTAGGTTGCGATTGGCGGGAAAAAACACATGCCCTTTCTTTTTAAACATAAAACCCGCCCTTCCTGTTCATAAACATGCCCTGCCCAGGTCCCCTGAAGAAAGGATGTGCGCTCTGCCTCTGTCCAAAAACCCTCGCAAACGCTCGGGGCAAAATTTTTCTATTTTTTCACAGAGAAAGCTCTACGTTAGCTGTGATCCTTAAAACTTAGTTAATCGAGATTTGAAGTACACGGGGTTTGGGACCGGGGGGGGGGGGGGGGGGGTCCCGCGGGGGGAACCCCAGACGACTCTAAAAGAGAAAACCGGATATAGTTCACCAAGACTTTGTGAAAACATTGCACTGCAAAAAGTTTTTTAAATTAAAGGGTTTTCCCTAATAAAAATATTTCCGGGAAAATTTTGGGGCCGGGCCAAAACTTATTTTTAGGATAAAAATTTTTTTCGAGTAACTGCGGGTCTCTTTGTTAGTGCAAAACCCCTTTTTTTTATAAATAGTAAAACTTTTAAGATAGGTTTTTTTTCAATTTTCCCCTACTCCAGCTTTTTTTGATTTTGCCCCCTTTCCCTTTAAAATTTTGAATCCAGCAATTTTGTAGTCAGCACGGGTTGTTTGGGTTTCCAAAAATCCTTTTTTTCCCGAATACTTTTCAGATAGGTTTTTTTTCATTTTGGGCGCATACAGCTTTTTTTCATTGGGCCCTTGCATTTAAAATGTGAATACAGAATTTTTTAGTCACCACAGGTGAATTAAAGGTGAAAAAAAAATACCTTTTATTATCCAAAAAAAATTTCGTACGTTTTTTTTAAACTTTGGCGCACACATCTTTTGTTCTTTTGGGCACCTTGAAACTTAAATGTAATACAGAAATTTTTGTAGTCACCACAGGTAAAATTGAAGGTCCCAAAAAATTTACCTTTAAATTACCCGAAAAATTTTTCCCAGTACGTGTTTTTTCATTTTGGTCAGTAAAGCTTTGAAGATCTATTTTGCAGTTAAATTTGAACCCACAACCTTTGTAGTCACCACAGGTTAAATGGGTCCCAAAAATTACCTTTTATATTCATTTTAAAACATTTAGATACTTTTTTTTTCATTTGGGCCGCAGGCCAGCTGTGTTGTTTTAAGCACCAGCATTTAAAATTTTGAATCCAAACCTTTGTAGTCCCCAAAGGGGTGTACTGTAGGTCCCAAAAAAATTTTAATATCGTTTAAAATTTCAGACAGGTTTTTTTTTTTTCATTTTTGGTCAGTCATGCTTTTTTTCATAGAGCTACTTTTTAGTTAAATTTGTATATAGCAATTTTGGTTTTGTTTTGGGGGGATTTGAGAATACGGGTGTTTTTCCTTTTCTTTAATAAAGAGATTTTCCCAAAAACTCTTCCATCCCTTTCTAAAATTTTTATTTTTCAAACATGGAGCGAAATTAAAGGCAAGCGAGAAAATTTGGGGGGTAGGAAAAGGGGGGTAGGGGTTTACGGGGAAAAGGGGTGCCCCTTCCATTGCTGGTGAAAACACGCAGGGCCAGGGGAATCGTCATTTGGGAAGGACGTCAGGCCGTCATCGCTGGGCCCGGGGGCCCCCGTGAATTTGGGAAAAGAACACGTCCCCAAATCTTTCCCCAAGTGGTTAATGCCCCCCTGCATCCAGCAGCCCTTTTACCTCCTCGTCCCCCCAGCCCCTTTGGCCACAAAATGCCCCTTTCTCAGTTTTCATCAGCATCCTTCCAACTTTGAAGAAACCCCAAAATGTCAACTGTGTACCCCCACTGTAGATAATCCTTTTTCCGAAGACCTCTTTGATGCAAAAGGGGTTTTTGGGGGTCAGAAGGCTTTTAAAAAAGATAAAGAGACGAAAGAGGTTTTTTTCTCTCCCTCTGACGCCCATTTTACTGATCCCATCAAAAGGGGGAAAAGGAAGCCGGGGTCAATGGGAAAAAAATTTCCCCGGGCAGTGGGCAACGCCTTGCAGCCCCTTTGCTTGTACCCCGAAAGTCCTGGAGGGCAAAATGTCGGGGACGACCAAGTCACCTTTGTTGATGATGAAGATGAGGGAACATTGGGGAAATTTCAACGTGGTCTTTTCACAGAATTTGGGCTTGCGAGCGCTTCATCATTTGGAAGGAGGAAAACGATGGGGTAGGGTCAGTAGGGGTTTCCCGCCTAAAAAAGGGGAAAGAGGGCGGTCGCGAATTTGCTGAAAAATTTTTCCCCCCAAGCCACAGCCCAGCAAAAAACCCCGCCCCTTTCGTTTAAACCCCCGTAAAAAAGGGCGTTTTATTTTATGGGGCAAACTTTAATATCCAGACATAAATTTTGGGAAATCTAAAAGCTTGTAGCTCTCTTTAAAGGAAACGGTTTTTTTTGTCAAAAAACTAATGATAATTCCCTTTCCCAAAAAGGGGTGCAGGAACCAAATAGAGGAAAGGCCCTTCTGGGACCAAATTTATTAATTTAAAAGCCCTTGACAGAGTAAAAGGGTTTCTTTTTGGGGGGGGCCCCTGGGGAATATTTGACCATAATTTTAAAAAATTTTCCGTTTATCCCCCAATTAGAGTTTTTTTTCAAGGACCAAAAAAAACCGGGAAATTTTAGGAAGGCTAATTTTATTCTGCTTAGGGGGGCCCCTAAACCTTTATTGACGGGGACAATGGGGTTTTAAATATGGCAGCACAAAAAATAAAAGGGGGAAATTTTTTTAAAAAAAACACCTGGGCTACCAATTTTAAGAGGGTACTACCTTATGGTAATAAAAAATTAAAAAACGGGGAAAAACCCAATGTGGTTTCAACAGGGATGTAAAAGAGGCAATAAAAAAAAAAAAAAGAAAGCTTTTTCCACCTACAAAAACCCGGGAGGGAAAGTGAAGAGGCACTAAGAAGCAAAAGGGAAAAAAAAAAAAGTGTGAAAAATAAAGAAAAAGGGAAAGCAAAGCTGGAGAGGAAAGACCATATTGCTACAGAAAGTAAAAAAACCCCCAAAAAAAAATTTTTTAACTATTAAATAGTAAAAAAGTTTAAAAAAGGGAAAAATTTTTGGCCCTTTGAAAAATACTGAGGGAGAGACAGTAGGGGGCCGTTTGAGAAAAAAGCAAAAAGTATTAAAAACTTTTTTTTCCCTGTAATTTTTCCAGGAGGATGACCTTTTCCCGTTTTAACAGAGAGAAGTGGTAAACTCCAAAAATTAAAAGTTTTTGTCTAACCCCGGAAAAAAAGGAAATGCAGCCGTCTTTTGGAAGATTTAAAAAAAAGACAAATCCCCCGGGCCGATGGCATTTCCCCCCACGGTCCTTAAAAAGTTTAAGTGATGTCATAGATTGGGCCCCCATTTTAAATTCATGGGGCTGCTAATAACGGGGGATTTCCCATAAAGGGTTGGGGCCCCCTAGCAAATGTGGGGCCAAAAATTTAAAAAGGGGGGCAAAAAGTGATCCAGGAAACTATAGGCCCGTAACTTAACCTCTGTTGTTGGAAAATGTTTGAAGGTTTTCCAGAGATGCCCATTTCCCGGATTTCTCACTGAAAATTTAAAAGTATAACGCGCGTTCCAGCACGGGTTAAGAAGGGGTTTGGGTTTCCCGTCAACAAACTCATCAGCTTCTATGAGGAAGTCATGCTAGACTGGATCGGGGGGGGCCTGGATGTCATATATCTAGATTTTTTTTAAAGCAAATTTTTTACCGGTTTCCACATAAAAGGGTTTGGGAAATAAAAAAAAAATGCTTGGACTGGGGGAAAATGTGTTTCAATGTTGGGAAAATAACTGGCTCACTGATAGAAAACAAAGGGAAATAATTAAAAAGGGGACAATTTCCCAACGGATCGCTGTTGCTAGTGGGGGACCAAAGGGTCAGTATTGGGGGCCCCATCCTCTTTAACATTTTTTTTAAGATCTTACAAGGAATACACAGTAAATATCGATCTTTGGGAGACGAAAACAAAGCTCTGAAAGTAATCAACACAATAGAGGATAATATGAAATTTCAAAGGGATTGGGTAAGGGGGAGGCCGGGCAGGGGGGAAAAGGGGCCCGATGAAAGGGTTTTAAAACTGAAAATTTAAGGTTTTTGCACATGGGGAAAAGAAAAACCCTTACATTTATTAAAAGTTAAAAGGAAAAAAAACTGGGTTTAAAAAAAAACTGGAGAAGGATTGGGAATTTCCGGTGGCATTTAAAATTAATTTTGCACCCGTGTCAGGCAGCAGCAGCCAAAAACAAATAGGGTCATGGGGTGCATTAAAAGGGGGTAGATCAAAAAGTGAGAACATTAATTTTCCCTTTTACAAAGGGCACGGTTTTGACCACAATGGAAAAATTTTGTCCCGTTTTGGGCACCCGTGCACAGAAAAACATTGTAGACTTGAACAGGTAAAAAAGGCGGGCAGCCCAAAAAAAATAAAAGGACGGGGGGCTACAGTACACAGAAAGATTGGGGAAGATTAGGGTTTTTTAGTTTAGAGAAAAGGGAAAGGGTTCGGGGGGGAAAAATAAATATTTTTTAAATACATTTAAAGGTCAATTTTAGAGATCTCTCCCAAGATTTTTTTTAAAAACACAGGGGTGTTTTTTCAAAAACAAGGGGGGAAACCTTTTTTCGTCTTGAGGAAAAGAAAAAATTTTACATAAAAAAAAGAAAGGGGTTCTTTACTGAAGAGCATGAGAAATGGAATTCTTGCCAGAGGGACTTGGGGCATGGGAATTCAATTTAACCCAGTTCAAAAAAAAGGGGTTTTTATCCCTTTCTGGAGGTAATAATATAAAAAGTTTTTGGTGATAGGATTCAGGAGAGGGGTAAATTGATCCGGGGATTTTTCTAAATTGCCGGGTTTGGGAGTCGGGAAGGGAAATTTTTTCCCTTAAAATGGGCCCAATTTGGGCTTCTCCCCTTCTTTGGGGGGGTTTTTTCCCTTCCTCTGGATAAACACCTTAGCAAAAAACCAGGCCTGAAAAAATTGGAAACGACTTGTTTTTTTTTAACCCCTTAAAAAACATAAACTATAAACTATAAAAAAGGTCCAGGACCCCCCTCAGCCGGGGCCTTCTTTGAAAAGCCTCGGGTTTCACCCAGCATGTCATTTTCCCGTCTTTGCCGTAAACGATAATAGGGCTAAATTTTAGGGGGGTTAACCCCCAAACCAACATGTCAAGTCACATGCAGCGAATGCTGATTTTGAAATGGGGGGCAAACTTTGGCCCAAAAAAAGGCCAGACTGGGGGGGGCCCGGGCCCTTCCAAACCCCTTTTTAACACCCCATGCTCCCCCCCTCCTCCTCCTCCGCCACCCCCAAGCGTTCCTCAGCTCCCCATGCCCCCCCATGTCATGATCGGGGAATCACCCCCCTTTTCACCCCCCACCGTCCCCCCGGGTACCATCGCACCCCCAAAGACCAAAAACCCCCCTTTTCCTTCCGCCAGTTTGATGACCGCACACGTACAGTGGCCAGCTAGAAGCCAGCCTTCGGGTTTCCGGGGTTTTGGGGCAGAAGAAAAAACAAAAAACCCAATCCACCCCAAACCCCCAAAAGCCTGAATGTCGGTATTCCCAAGCTTTTGGCCTTGGAAATGTTGCCTTTCCTTTCTGGGGGACACAGGGGTTCCCCGCCACGTCAGGGCCCCTTCCCCTCCCCCCAAACCAGATGCTGAGCGGGCATTTCTTTCCAAAAAAAGACGCCCCTGCCTGGCCAGCCACGTGTATCTAAAATTTAAAACGCGTTTTCTGCATCTGGGGCCCGGGGAAAAGTCCATCTGACCACCGACACAGGGAACTAGAAAAGCAGGGCCCAAAGGGGCCGCATATCTCTGACACTCACGGGGTAAAGCTGGGTGGATGTCTCGGAGGTGCCCGGGGGGGCTCTCAGGGCTCGGGCCCCGCTCTTAAAAAACCCGCAGGGATGGGGGCGGGGCTTTTTCCCCCCAAAGGTTTCCCCCTGGTGGCATCACGTGCCCAGAGAAACCCAGGCCGTTTTAAAAAAAAAATTAATCTGCCCTTGGAGACTGCCCACCCCACAGGTCGGGGAGCTTTTTGGGAAAGGCTCCCCCAAAAACGAGACCGAGCGTGGCTGGGTGAAAAGACCCTTGTGCCAGGGAAGGGGGGTGGGGCGAAAAAGGGGGGGCCGGGAAATCGGGCTGGCCCCCCCTTTTTAAGTTTGGAAGGCGGAGCACATCCCTTGCCTGGCACATTCATAAACCTTGTCGACCAGATTTTTTTCTAAAGACTCCCCGGGGTTCTGGACTGCCTGCGGGGAAAGGCTCAGGCCCTGATTTTCGCACTTCCGTCTTTCGAAACCCCTGCTTCTCCCGCCGGTTGCTTTTGCGCGTCAGCTGGGCCCTCCCGTAAACATCTCATTGTTGACGGGGGGCAAAAACGCTGGAATTCCACCATCCCAAAAGATCCAGCGTTTGGGGCCCAGCAGCGAAAACCCTTTTCGCAGTACAAAGGGGCACAGGGCCGGGCCCAAGCAGCGGTGGGGGACCTGGGGGTGTTGACCCACCGAGAGTGGAGGAGGTGAAAGAGCTCTGCACCATCCTTCCCAAAATTTTTTTTGAAGAAGCCACCAAAAAGGTCAGTGCGGACAAACCCCTTGGGTAGCAGGGAGCATTGGGGGTGATTTAGTTTGGAAGTTTTTTGGAAACCTCTGAAACATCAGGTCCCCCCACGAGGGGAGGGGGGAGACGGAAAAACAGAGGGCGGACAGGGGAGCCCTCTTTCTTCGAATCCAAAAGGGGCCCGACAGTTTCTCAATTTTACGGTCTTCATTAGGCATTTGTTCGGAGTCCAGGGCTATGCAAGGCAGCCAATAACCCTCCAGGGTGCATCATCTGAGGCAAGTCGGGGCTGTGTTGAAGTTTTTGCCGGGGGAAAGCGGGGGAGGGGAGGAGGAGGAGGGAATTCCTAGACCCCGACGTTACCCTTTCCCTTTCCCTTTGGGAAAAAGGGGGTTGGCGCAAAATTTGAGGGGAGGGGGAAGATGGGGGAATGTTCAGTTTTTAGTGCCCCTCGCCCCAGAGGTTGGGGAAATCAAGGCCCCAATCTCTCACATGAGTCCCTTGGGGTGCCCCCTTTTCCCTCCAACATTTCCCGCTTTAAAGGGCCCAACCAAAATGAACAACATTTTACTGGGTGGCCACCCCCCCGGACCCCCGGGTAAAAAACAAAACTAAAGCTTTTTCCCTTTTCCACCCCCCCAAATAGAGAAAAAAATGAGGAAAGGAGCCCTTTGGGCTGATTGATCAACTGGAGACATCTGTTGCGACTGTTTAAAGTTTTTCCCCAAATGTCACGGGGGAAAATAAAATCAGGGGAGGGGAAACAGTAGTAGAGTGCCCCAAGTAGCCGAAAGCGGCAGCAGCGGGCAAGGTGGCAATGCCAAATGGGGGGACCTCGGCCCTTTCTTTATTTACCACCTCCCCAAATGCATGCAATGCGGGGCACACTTTTCCAAACACAGAAAACCAGCTTAAGATCATGGGGCACGACTATCGCGTCTAAAACCCCCAATTTGGTTTTTGTATGTGTTCCAAACCCCAAATGGGGGGGGGGGGGATTTCCCGGGTTTTCCAAAAATTTGGACGAAGGGCCCGGCTCCTCCCCCGCCATAGGGGGTTGTTGTCCTGCCCAGCACCCACGCCCATTTCTGAGGGGGACCTTAAACCCAAAACGGAGGGGGCCCTACAAAAAACGCACCCCGGCTTTCCCACAAAAATAATGTGGTCGTTTGACTTTCATCAGATGAATCGGGGCATGGACCTGATTTTGGTGGCCCCAATTCCGGGAGGTAAAGTTTTATTTTGGCCGGTTACTTCACTTTCCCCTTCAAACGGGGAAAATTTGGCCTCTTAAAAATTTTTTTTAAAATGAACTTTTCTTTCTCAATTTTTTTCTTTTTTCCCCAAAGTTCATTTTGCGGGTTTTTGCTGTGAGGGACTTTTTAAAAGACAAAAAAGGGTTTTCATGAAAACACCGCATTCCATTTACTACTTTTATTTTTAGAATTTTCGCTTTATCAATGGTTTTGGGGTTTCTTTTTTGCTGTGAGATACAGCAATAATCTTTGGCCCTTTTGGGAAAACAAAATGTGGTTTCCCAAAGTGGAAATTTCTCCCTCAAAATTGTTAACAGGGGGGCCCGAAAAAGTCATTTTTATTTTTTGGGGGGTCATGCACCCTTTGACATGCAGCAAAACTACAGGTCCTAATTTTAAAAAAATTTTTTGGGTTTTAACAGACATTTGTTTTTCCAAAATTTTCCAAGTTTGGGTTTAAGGGTCATGCTTTGAATTTTTGGGGTCTTTTTGCTGTGAAATGGCGCAAATACAGGGCCTAAGATAAAAAAAAAATTTTTTTTTTAAAAGAATTTGTTCTTCACAATTGTCAAGAATGGTCAAGGGTGATGGTGCTGTCAGAAGCAGAAATAGGTTTGGACACTGTTAAAAGGACACAAATTGCAAAAAAGACTTTTTTTGCCAAAATTTTTTAACAAAAACTAGCAATCCCTGTATTTTAGCAACCCAAATTTTTTACAATTAAAAAAAGGAAAAAAAAACTTTGGGGGGATTCCATCCTATTTTAAAAAAAGTTTTTTTTAGATTAAAAATACTAAAAAAAATTGATGTACAAAAAGGGGGGTAAAAAAAATTTCCCCTTTAATTTACAAGGGAGGTTTTCAGGAAAACTTGACCCGATGTAGGTTTAATTTAGAGGACATGGAGTATGGAGCATGGACCCCCGAACAAATTTTCAGAGACAATTTCCTCCAAACGTTTTAGTAAAATAAGAAAAAAAATGCCAAGAAAAAGGGCACCTGGGTGGGAACCCCTAGCCGGGTTTCCCACCAAATATTTCCAAAATGAAGCTCAATTGGTCCAACTCATACGGAGGGGCCCAAACACTACCCAGGCATGACTTTTGTCTGAGGAAGGCCCGGGGGTTTTTTAAACCCCACACTTCCCCTTCTGCACTCTGCTTTGCATGACTGTTTTTATTGGGGCGTCCCTAAAGGGCCCTTTTAACCTGCTTGTTAAAGAAAAACAAAAAGCCACCTGGGCTCCTCCCCGCACCCACTGTAACTCCCGGGCCCCGGTTGTGAACCTGCGTGTTTAATTGATGGCAGAAAGCTTGGCCCGGGCTCTCAACCGCAAACCCAATGTAAGTCTGTCCCCGGGGCGACCTCTGCTTTTAAAAGATGGCGACCGGTTTTCACCCCTTAAGGGCAATTTAGGAGAGCTTCAAATTTCTCTAAAAAACTGTTTTTTAAAAAGGGGATTTCTGTGAGGAAAAATTTTGCAAAAAGGGCTCCCGGGGTGGGGCACAAATTGCCCAATTTGAGGCTTTTAAAATTTTTTGGGGTGGAGTCACTATGGGGGGCCGGGATCATCGGGTTCCAGGGGAGTTTGTCCCTAATCAAATGAAGGATTTGGAGGGAAAAAAGAAACCATTGAATTGTTTTTTTGGGTGAATCACTCTCAGAAGCCAGGAGGGCAAAAAGTCTTCTCAAAAAAAAAAGTGTTTTTGGGATGATTAGGAAATTTTTTTTTACTTATGGGGTGGGGGGTGATTAACCATTAACATGTAAAAATTTCCTTTTAAAAAACTGCAGGGAGGGGGGTATGTTGTATGTTAAACACACTTGAAAAAAAAAAACAAAATGATAAAAAAGGGAAAAATATAAATAAAACTTCCCAAAAAAAAATTTTGTAAACAAATTTCAGTTACAAAAAAAAAATACTAAATGGGCAGCAAGAAAAAATTTGCATTGTGCCGCTTTGTGATCTGTGGATCCAAAAAAGGTTTTTAAAAAGTCATGCTGTGGGCCCCGGACAGGGATGGTCAATGTCCATTTAAACTAAAATGGTGGTGAAAAACTCCTTTTTCAGGGTTTTTTAAAAAATTGGGGTCAGACAGGTTTTTTAAAGGTCCCTACTGTGGAAAAGGGCAGGTATAGTCAAGTCCATTTCAACAAAATGGTGGTTAAAAAGCTCCTTTTTCCGGCACTTTTTAATCTGGGTCATGCGGGTTTGGGGCTCTGCTGCGCCCCAGGACAGGGTTTCAATGTCCGTTAAAGAAAATGATGTTCAAATCTTTACTGCCTTTGGATTTTTTAATTTGTGGGCCCTGCGGGTTTAAAGGGGTCATGCTGTGGTGAAAGACGGGGTGTGAAGGTTTTTGATTTTTTTCGTGGCTTTTTAAAACCTAAGTGTGTTGCCTAAGATGGCAGTACCCTTTGATTTTGTGGATGTTAATTTCCCCCAGCTTCCCCACCCCTTTTTGGGTGAAAATGAAGGTGTTGTCTCTCCCATAGATTTAATGGTCTCGGTGATAATCATTATCAACTATGAATATCTTATTGATAATGCCGATTCGACTTCGACCCGTGAGATGTCAAAATAATCGCTCTCACTAAAAACAACGAAAAAATCGGTTATTCAAAAGGTTTTTTTTTTTCCTGCGGGGGTCAGAGATCAATGTTTGTAAATAAACTATGAAGAAAAGTAGTTTTGGGAATAAAACAACACATCATAAAGAATATAGTACAGAAAGATTTTTAAATTTCGATACTCATTACGTAATATATGCAATTAGCTACGTAAAATGTGAAAAACTATGCATAGGCAGCGGTGTGTGCAAATAAAAAAAAAAAAAAAAAACGAAAACAGAACACTTGCAGGTTTAAGAGAGAGCAAACCCCCGCAGAGCGACAGACACTTATAGGATTATGCAGGCTCCTTGGAGAG
Source organism: Phyllomedusa bahiana (assembly GCA_025379985.1). NCBI lineage: Eukaryota > Metazoa > Chordata > Amphibia > Anura > Hylidae > Phyllomedusa > Phyllomedusa bahiana. Next base: position 5,388 of record JAODAL010065136.1, on the reverse strand, counting down.
TTTCCTCTTTTTTTAATTGAAAAATTAGAACGTCCAGCTCGTGGACTGGAAGAAAAATTGGCAGTTACAAGAGGGTTTTTTGGGTTTTCAAAATTGGGAAACAAGAGCCCCCCTTTGGGTTAAATAACCCATTTTTTTGGGATATATTTATTTACGAATTTTTTTAGTTTTATTGTAATCATTTTAAAATAAATTTATGGGGGTTCATTGTTATTTTGAACAGTGGTCTAACACTGTTAACATTTTAATTCTTTTTTTATTTTAATCACTATTTTTGAAGTAAAATTATAGCATTTTTAAATGTTGTTAGGAAAGGGTTAAAGGAAATGACGATGCCTAATGGAACCCTCTCCTGTTATATAAACAAGATTTTTTGGCTGTAGCCCATGTGAAAATGGGGTTTACAAGCTAAAAACGTGTGGGTTTTTACCTTGTTTTTTTACCTTCTACTGTAGTATTTTTGTTTAAAAAAAGTCATTGCTAAAAATTTACTGTGGAAACCCTTATTTTACTTTTATAAAAAGAACATATGCAGGGTTTTCCCAATATCTGACATAAAATCAAAATAAACCTTCCCTGTTTTAGGTAAATTTAAGATTACCAAAATTATTTATTTTGCAAATGTCAAAAAATAAGGAGAGAGAAATTTTTTTATTACTTTTTTCAGAATGTGTTACAGGCAGGCCAAATTACCGTATTGCTGCTGTGTACTGGTCACCATGACAACTGTCAGTCACATTGTGGGCATCGTGACGTCACAGACGGCCCAGGGAAGTGATCTTCGCTTCTCGGGGCCGTCTGGTAAGCGTTCATTGCCCCACTATCATGCAGCAGCACGCTGGGAGCAGGCAGGAGGGTCTCCCCCTCCCCCTGTCTGGGCTTGCTTCGATGTTTTAAATTTGTCGTCGGAGTTAAGAGGTAAAAACCCTGCTGCCGGAGTCACTCCAAGGGGTGTTTTTGGCATAAAGCCCAGCGGTAATTTCCCCAGGGTCCATGTCGCGTCAGTGGGGCTTGCCCCCAAAGCCCGCACGATCCCCAGGACTATGATACGCCCCATTTGTGGGAACGCATTCCCCGCTGGACCATGATAGTAACTTGTCGGGAAAGGGTTAAATATATTTAAAACCCAAAAATCCCTTAGAAATCAAAATTTTAACCTAGGTGTATGTCTCTTGTAAAATCCTGTCTAAACCCAACACTGCGGGAAGTATGGTACAGGTAATGAAATTTGGAAAACTTATGGGAAATATAAATGGGGGTAAAAAATAACAATATATTAATAGGGGCTGCTATAGGCCCCCAAATATAACAAAAACCCATGGAAGATGTACTCCTCAGGCAAACGATGAGACGGAATCAGAATGAGGTTATTTTTATGGGCGACGTTAACTATCCAGACATAAATTTGGGGAACCTAAAACCCCTGTAGTTATAAAGGAAAAGGTTTTTGTAAATAATAATGATTTTCCTTTCCAAATGGTGCAAGCCCGACTAGGGAAAAGGGCCCTTTTTAGACTTAATATTGAAAATTTTGACCTGACAGAGTAAAAAAGGTTCGGTTGAGGGGCACCTAGGAAATAGTGCCCATAATATAGTAAATTTCCGTTTATCCTTCAATAGATTTTTTTGTAAGGGACCCACAAATACTGAATTTTGGAAGGGGGCTAATGTTTTTGTTTGGGAGGTAAATTTTGAGGGATTTTTTTAAAATATCAAAAAAAAAAAAAAAGGGGTATTTTTAAAAAAACATCCTAGGCCCCCCACTGGAAGGTACTCCCTTATGGTAATAAAACAATTAGAAACGGGAAAAAACCCAAGGGGGATAACGGGATGTAAAAGAGGCAATAAAAAACAAAAAAAAAAAAGTGTTTAGCTTCAAAACGGGGGTAGTGAGAGGCACTAAGAAGCTAAAAGGAAAAAAAATAAAAGTGTGAAAAATAAAGATAAAGGAAGCAAAGTGGAGTTGGAAAGACATATGCTATAAAAAGAAAAAAACAAACCCCCCAAAAATATTTAACTATTAAATAGTAAAAAAATTTTAAAAAAAAATGTTTGGGCCCTTTTAAAAAATATGGGGAGAGGGCAGAAGAGGGGGGATTTAGAAAAAAACAAACCTATTAAAACTTTTTTTTCCCCCTGTATTTACCGAGGAGGATGAACTTCCTGTTGAACAGAGGGATGAGGTTAAAAACCCAAATTAAAAATTTCTTGTTAACCAGGAAGAAGTGCAGCTCCGTCTTAAAAGATTAAAAAAGACAAATCCCTGGTCCAGATGGCATCACCCCCGTGTCCTAAGGGAGTTAAGTGATGTCATGATAGGCCCTATTCTTAATATTAGGACTGTCTAATAACGGGTTGTCCCAAAGGTTGGGCTTGCAAATGTGATGCCAATATTAAAAAGGGGTCAAAAAAGTGATCCCGGAAACTATAGGCCCGGGAAGTTTGACCTTGTTTTTGGTAAAATGTTTGAAGGGTTTTCAGAGATGCTATCCTGGGTATTACTGAAAATAAATGTATAACGCCGTTCCAGCATGGGGTTTTTGGAGGATCGGTCCTGTCGACTAATCTCATCAGCTTCTATGAGGAGGTTTGTTCCAGGGGGGGTCGGGGTGAGGCATGGATGTATATATTAGATTTTTTTTAAAATTTTATACGGGGCCCCATAAAAGGTTGGTAAATTAAATGGAATGCTTGGATGGGGGAAAAAAGTGTGCAAATGGGAAAGCAACTGGCTCACTGTGAAAACAAAGGGTAGTAATTAAGGTACATACTCCCCCTGGGTTGCTTTATAGTGGGGTACCCCAAAGGTCAGTATTGGGCCTTTTCCCCTTCAACATTTTTCTTTAATGATTTAACAGGGGTTAACGAGAAAATCGATCTTTGCAGCGATACTAAACTCTATAAAGTAATCCCAAAAAATAGAGGATTGTATTATTCAAAAAGGGATTGGTTTAAATTGGAGGCCCGGGCAGGGAAATGGCTGATGAGGTTTAAACAAAAAATGCAAGGGTTATGCAATGGGGAGGAAAAATCCCTTTAATGACTACATGTTAAAAGGAAAAAAAGGTGGGTAAAATGCTGGAGAAGGACTTGGTAATCCCGGTGGACAGTAAACTTAAATTTTAGCAGCCAGTGTCAGACAGCGGCCAAGGCAAAAAGGAATTGGTCCTTTTAAAAAGGGGGATAGAGGCACATAATAGAGTTATTCTAAAATTTAAAAAGCACTGGTTAGACCACACATGGAATATTGTTCAGTTTTGGGCAAAAAGTGCACAGGAAAGACATTGTAGAGCTTGACAGGTACAAAGGCGGGCAACAAAAAATAAAAAAAGGATGGGGGACTAAATACCTAGAAAGTTACAAGTTGGGGTTATTTGTTTAGAGAAAAGACGGCTTCGGGGGGGGAAAAATAATATGTTTAAATACATCAAAGGTCAATATAGAGATTCTTCCCAAATTTATTTTTACCCCGGGTGATCTAGAACAAAAGGGGGCATCCTTTGTCTTGAGGAACGAAGTTTTACATAAACATAGAAAGGATTCTTTACTGTAAGGCAGTGAGGGGTGGGGAAATTCTCTGCCAGAGGAAAATTGTCTGGTAAAATTTAAAAACCCGGGTTTAAAAAGGGTTTGGATGCATTTCTGGAGCGTAATAATTTTAAAGGTTGGGTGTCTAGGGTTCTGGAGGGGGGCATTGATCAGGGATTTTTTCCCAAATTTCCCGATTTGGGGTCGGGGAAAGGGAAATTTTTCCCTAAAATGAGGAAAAATTGGGTTTCCCTATTGGGGTTTTTTGCCTTCCCCTTTGGATAACTCCTTAGCACAACAGGCTGCTGGGGGCGTCTGTCTTTTTTGGGCTTACAAACTATGAAACATGAAACCTCTTAGGACAATCGAAACCCTACATATATCTACAAGGTGTGTATTCAAAAACTTCATAAAGACTATCTGTTTTTTTAAACCCTAAAATTAGAGATGGGCGAATTTCCCGAAAATTCGTTTGTTCACTTCCCCCGAATTTCCGGAAAAAAATAACTTTGTTCCGAATTACTTCGGCAGAATCACGTTTAAAAAAACAGCTATTTCCAGGCTGCACAGACCCGCGGGTGCTGTAGAACGTTGTGCCAGGCTTAAATTGCAGGGGAGTTGGGTTTTGGGTTTATACAATTTTGTTTTTTAGTATAAAAAAGGCACTGACTGCCCCCGCTTTAGGATCGCTTCACTAAAATTTTTCCCTGGGCACTTAAGGGGCAAAAAAACCCCCCCAAAAAATGAAGGGGAATTTTTGCCTGATAAAGACATGCCAGAGAAAGCGGGAAAAAAAAACCAAGCGAGGCTCAGGTGGCAACTTTGTGAAGGTGTGGAGGTGACGGCTTTCCCACAGCGCATGGGTCGACAGTGGGAAAATGACATTTGGGAAATGGCAAAACAGTAAAGGTCACAAGTGGCACAATGACACAGTGTGGGGTCACGGCAGCGCAGCTGAGGTAGACAGTGGCACAAAGACACAGTGTGGAGGTCACGGCAGCGCGACAGCGCAGAATCAGGGCAGACGTTTGGGACAATGACAAAGTGTGTAGGTCACGGAGCAGCAGCTGAGGTCGCTTTTGGGACAAGACATATGGAGGTGGCCCCCAAAAAAGGTAGGCCCAGAGTGGGCAATGACACGTGTGGAGGTCACGGGCAGCAGCCACGAGAAGCATGAGGTCAGACAGGGCACAATGAAAGTGTGGAGTCCGGCGCAGGCCCCCAACAGCACATGAGGTAGACATGGCACAATGAATTATGGAGGAGGCAAAAAACAGGGTAGGCCACAGGTGGGAAATGACACAGGTGGAGGTCACGGGGAGCAGCCACAACAGCAGATGGGGCAGGGAGTGGCACAATGCATTTGGAGGTGGCAAAAAAAAAAGGAATAGGCCCACAAAGTGGCAAAGACACAGTGTGCAGGTACAGCAGCAGCCACAGCAGCGCATGAGGTCAGACAGTGGCCCCAATTTATACTGGAGGTGGCAAAAACAGGAGTAGGTCACAAAATGGGAAAAAAATGAACAGGTGTAGGTCACGGGGCCGCCACAGCAGCAGCATGAGGTCGGGCAGTGGCACAAGACACAGTGTGGAGGTCACGGGAGCAGCCCAGCAGCAGCATGAGGTTAGACTGGCACTGACTTTGGAAGTGGCAAAAAAAAGGGTAGGCCAAGAGTGGGGGGCAATGACACGTGTGTAGGTTTAAGGCAGCAGAAAAGCAGCAGATGAGGCCAGACAGTGGCACAAAGAACATTTTGGAGGTGGCGCAGCCACAGCAGCAGCAGAGGTCAGCAGTGGACATGACATTCTAGGGTGGCAAAAAAAAGGAGTAGGCCACAGAGGGGACAATGACCAGTGTGT
>JAODAL010065135.1:0-18378 GCA_025379985.1 Phyllomedusa bahiana | reverse complement strand
GAATTTTTCTTCCACTTATCAAGGGAGGACTTTGGCCACCTCAGAGGAAACGAATACGGTCCTTGATACGGACGTGGTCCCCCTGGCTTCAATTTGTGAACACTCCCGCCCATCGCGCCCGTTACTGTCTAGAGTAGGCGTAGTCTTGGGTGGTATCTGTCGATGTCGGGTTACATCATCCCCTCTTTTACCTAATCATGCCTCCCATCTCATTGCCCTCATATGTCTCTTCCTTCACCCTTCTCCCCCCCCCTTTTTTTTTTTTTTTTTTTTTTTTCTTTCCCCCTCTCCCTCCCCCTTCCCTCTATTGTGTGTATGGGCTGTCTGTCTTCTGTTTGTCATGTCTGTCCAATTAGTGGCCGAAGTTAAAGTCTGTTTCATCGTTCCAATCTGGACTTATAAAGTCCATCTAAGCTCAAGGGCCAATTTTTCTTTTCATTCCATTTTTCTTTGTGATTTATTGGTATTTTATTGGTTATTTTGCAATACTTAGTTGCCTTAATGGTGCATTTATTGGTGATATTTTAGGGGACTGTTGTCTCCGTTCATTTCTCCTTGCGGCGATTTTTTTTTTGCACGCTCCGATTGCCTGAACCATATGCTATGATATTGTTTTTGTCTATTGCAAGTCAACTTTGATGTAAAGTTAACATTAGTGTTTTTCATCTCCTCATGTTACTCTTTAATAAAAGCCTTTTTGAATTTGGAAAAAACAGAGTATAGCTAGGATGTCCTGAGAAAACTATGGAGGCCTGGAAAGGCACCGAGAAAGGTGAAATTATTTGTTTAGAATCCCCATTTAAATTAAGGCCAACATGATAGGCCTTCAGAGTTTTGATCAAGAGTGTGTGCTGGGAGCCTCCAGTTTTCAAAAATAATCTAGGAGGCAGAAAAGCTCCTTGAAATAAATCATATATTCAGTATTTAGCTGTCTCTTGGTGTCTGAAGAGCTGCTGGTTTGTTCCTGTGTGTTTGTAAAACAGTGGAGTTACTAGGGTCTATAAAGATATATTTATGTAAAATAATACATTTTATATAAATAATACTTATAGCTATAAGACAATTTTCTTTGTATTATAGTTCTAAATGATGTTTATATGGTTACAAATAACACTGGGTTGCTTGTAGGGAAACTGGGCAACTACCCAGTGGATAAGACAGCCCTGAATCATAGTATTTATTTCTGTATGTTAGGGTATGTCCATATGACAAAGGACAAAATACTCATTGGATCCAAATTCCTAAAACTATGTCGCCCAACGAGTATTTGAATAATATGTTACACAAGAACCCAAATATTTTTAACTTAGTTTTCGTTTTTTGGTGTGTATTTACATCGGATTTATACACGTTTTTCGGATTCGGTTTTTTAATCCTTTTTGTTCATTATCGAATACTATTGAGTTTTTGCTTTAAAATCCAGGCCAAACAACGCACACAAAACTTTCTGGTCGTTTTTCATGCCATATCATTGACATCAATAGTATGAGCATATTTAAAATGTAATGAAAAAATGCCGGTTTTGAAATCCGACTTCAGAAAATCCAAGTTGTGTGCACTACAACGCAGATTTTTAATTGCAGTCAATGGGCATTGTTTACAGTTGATTTTTGCTGTTTTTGAAAAATCCGAATCCATGTGGATTTCCAACTGGAAATGCTTGTAGTGTGGACGAACCCTAAGTCAGTTGCACATGATCGCTGAAGCTGCTGATTGTGATGTCCCATTTGATATTAAACAGGAAACCAGCAAATAGAGAGGACAGCAGCAGACTGAATCTAAAATGAGGGTGTTCAGTAAAACATTTTTTTTTTATTTTCTAAGGGCACCAGAACCCTAAAAATTAATTTATTAAACTGTAAGTGAAAATTAGGCTCTAGAGATATAATTATCGAATTTATCAGCACAGGATTTTGCACCTAAAATTCATTTTGATGCTACTGAGATAAAGAAGAAAGACCCCTAACATGACAGAAGACAATGAGAAATGAGACCTTTCCTTGTTTAGATCCTTTTAACGTGCTTACATTATTTCATAATGATGGAAAAATATAATAAGCTGCAAAATTTCTTAGGTCTTATGCAACTAGATCTTTTTCCTTGTGAGGTCTAGATGAACTAATGAGCTCAAATGCTATAATGTATTTTTATACAATTAAAAACGTGAATCATTTAGCCTTTATTTTACTATACTTTGCAGTCATAATAACAGAGGTTTGTGAAATTCTCCTCAGTTCTTCTATGAAATTGCAGTTTGGTATACAACTTTGAGTCATCCAGTGACCCTTATTCTGTAATGTACTGTAGTACTAAGATATGTTGTCTAATTTTATTAACATCTAGAAAACAATTTGCTTCTTCTGTTTTCCCCAGAGTTATACATTCCTGAAATATATTATTCACACAGTCTCTTTACTGCTAGCAAAGTAACAGAGTGTCATCTCAGGTTACATAAAGCAACTTCCCACATGTAGTAGAAATGAGGTGAGACAAAATGTTACAAAATGTTATAGTCTACCACTACCATTTCATAGCATACATTACATGGAATGGTTCAACTCCTTGTTTGAATTTCATTGTTTAAAGAGACTGGTCAAGTAACATAGCAAAAGTACTGCTGGCCACATCACGTCAGGTTGTGATCAAGTTACAAAATGCACTAAAAATGCACATATCGGTAAATACAGATTGTATTGCTGCTGACATCTATTTCAACATGGAAAATATTTAGTGATACAGGAAGAGACTGTTCATAGTTAGTACGTATCAGCATCTTAAAGAGAAGCTCCAGTTAGTAATATACACAATCTACTCTAAAGCCTTAGGGCTTGTCCCCACAGCGGGGTTTTCAGTCAGTTTTATAGATGGTTTTCAGATTTGAAAACCATCTGTAAACTGACTGTCGACCTTTTACATTGATTTAAATAGAAAATCCATGCAACCGTCCACACTGCATGGATTTTCCACCAGACGATTTTTGACACCACCAGCGTTCCTACCAACTTAGAACATGTTCATTTTTCCGCCCAGTTTTTCAGGAAGAACATGAACATGTGGTTGTGAAGAGGGACAACTTGAATCCACAAACCTTGGACAAAAGCCATCCACCTACGTGCCAAAAAAGACAAAATACCGATCAGAAAATCCAACTAGTATTTTGTCTTTGCCATGTGAATGCACCTTTAGGGTCCGTCCACACAGGACGTTTGCGGATTGGGAAACTGTCTGAAAACTGACAAGAAATCATCCCCATGGATTTTATTAAAAAATTCGCTCAGTAGACTACACTGAATTGATTTTCAGCCGGACGACTTTTCAGCCGCCGGCATTCCAAAAAGCTTCGAAGATGCACAATCTTCTGCCTGGTTTTCGAATGAACTGCAGGTGTGCAGTTCAATGGTTGTGGGTGATGGGTGAATCTGCAAACCACAGACAACACCATCGCCCAAAATTATCCAAAAGATGATAAACTACCGGCCAGGTTCTCCACATGGCATTTTACCACTGCTGTGTGGACATACCTTATGTATTGACTACCATGCTGTGTATATATGAAAAAACAGCACAAGTAGTTATTCTAGATGTGCCCATAATGCAGGAGGCAGCAAAATGGTGCCCGTTCATTGGATAAGGTCTGGGAACTATCTCTGAAGATAGGTATAAAATAAAAAAATAAAAAACAGATAAATGGCATAGCACTACTGCAAAAAGTAAATTGTAAAAGTTACAGGTCTGAGATCGAATAGAGATGGTCACATGACAGAGTAACATTTAAGCCCAGAATCCACATCGATTCTGCTGTTGGAAACCGCATTGTCCAGCTTGTTTTTAACCAGTATTTTTTTCTTATTATGGCAAGGGACAAATACCGGTCGGTTCATGCGATCGGTATTTGTCCTGTTTTGCAGATGTCCCCACGGCCGCAGGGGGTTGCGGCTTTTCTCCGCGATGAGCGTAGAAAAGCCCTCCCCCTTCACACTGACTTGCACATATTCCATCCGAAAACCGGACGGAAGAATGTGCATGCACAATGCTTTTCGGACGGCCCGCGGGCGGAAAAACCCCCGGGCAGAAAACCCGTGCAGTGGGGACTGCTGCATGGGTTTTCCGTAGCGCCTCATTGTGCTTGTTTGCGGACGGTTTTTCATACGGTCTGCAAAACCGCAAACCGTCTGAAAAACCGTCCGAAAACCCATGCCGTGGAGACATGTCCTTAATGTACATAATTATTGCATGTAGATTTAGGTGTTTTTTGGATTTGGTTTTACAAACAGCCTGCACTGAGAAAGAGTTCACTTTATGCCTATAGGTTTTGGATGCCGATGCGTGTTAAAAACCACATGCAATACACGTATAAATGTTTTGGGTGCATTTTCCATGATGACTTTAGCCATCCTGTATACATCAATAGTAGATTTCCATATGGAATACTACAAAATAATGAGCATATTTAAAGTTTTTTGACTATAGAGATAATGGTTATATACACCTTGGTTACAGGGGAGAATTTGAATGCTCAAGTGGAAAGGATAAGCTAAGCCCGTAACATCCAATTTAAGAAAATTCCACAGCACACCAGTATTATATAATGATATTCAAGTTTTTTTTACTAGGGGTTGATTATAAGGATCAAGCATAAATTGATTACTGCACAAGTACATCTTATCTCATAAATGCCATGAAGATTGTTATTAAGAATGTCAGATGATAGATGTCAAATAGTGTCGACAAATAAGAGCAAATTAGTTGGTAATGAGATGGCAGAAATGTGACACAACTGTATAGCGGAGGTAGTATGGAGACTATGTGGTCATATCTCATCTCTTGGACAGCTTTATTTAGATGTCACTCGATAAAAGCACATTGCCGAAACGTCAACACCATTTGACATCTATCATCTGATGTTCTAAATAACAATGTTCATGGCATTTATGAGATAAGTTGTACTTGTGCAGTAATAAATTGATGCTTGATCCTTATAATCAACCCTTAATAAATAAAACTTGAATATCATTAAATAATACTGATGTGCCATGGAATTTTCATAATTTAACGCTTTTTTGACTGTGCACCAGTTATGAAAACTATGCACCAAAAATATACTTCGTATGATCTACATTGTATATTTTCGATTGAGGTATATGGGAATCCCTATAGGAAAAATTAGCCCTATCAATAGAAGAGATGGACATCTGTATTGACATGTTGACCGTAATATTGGAGGAGAGCTAATTTCTCTTTGGGGAGAAATATTATGCACAAAGATGTGGTACAGCAATGGGGTCCAATATGACACCCCCGTATACTAATGCATATATGGCCTTGTTGGAAGAACAATATGTTTATATTAATAATCTCTTCAGAAAACATGCTATCCTTTGGAAGAGATATTTAGACATTTTTTGTCTTTGGGATGGGAGAACAGATACCCTTATAATGTTTCTGGAATGGATGAATTCAATCCATCCACAGTTACAGTCCACAACTGAACTCAACTAGAGACAATTGAGTTTTCTAGATACAATGGTAATTAATAATGATGACAACACTCTGAGTACAGATATTTACACCAAGCCCACCGATAGGAATTACCTGCTACTCTTTAGCAGTTGTCACCCCACGAATATGAAGAAATCACTACCGAAGTCACAGTATATGAGAGAGAAAAGGATGTCTCAGATTCAACTGTTAGACACAAAAGAATTGAGGAGAGGATTCTCAATATAGTCACTAAAGAAACAATTACCAATACTCCCAAATTGTGCCATTTACCAATTGCAAATACCCATCACCCCCTCATGAGAGGGGTACTTAATATTGTGCGACAACACTGGAATATCTTAATGTAATCCTATCCCGGTACTGAGGAATTTCAAAATCCAATCCTTAACTGTGCAAAGAGACATAAGAATATCCAAGATACACTAGTTAGAGCATATATAGGATCCCTGAGAGGCAATGTCCGACAACAAACACTTGCTACTTCTAAAAAAAGGCACTTTTCCCTGTCTCCGTTGCTCACATTGTTCTAATTTCATCAAGGGTAACTATGTTCAACACCCTAGGACCGGAAAAAAATTGAGGTTAAAGGTTACTTTAACTGTGATAGTACATATGTAGTGTACTCAATAGAATGCCCATGTGGCCAACTTTATGTGGGCGAAACAACGCAACGAATGAAGGTCAGACTAGCGAGCCACAAATCTACTATATGATGCGGGAAGACCTGACTTCCCATCCCCCATCACTTTTTGTAAGCTAACCATGGCATAACCCAGCTTAGGTTTCAGGTTTTAGAGCAGGTGAAATGCCCCACGGAGAGGAGGTTATCATATCAAAATGTTGAAGGAATGTGAATCTTTTTGGATCCATAAATTAGAAACCTGGAGTCTGAAAGGATTGAATTGAGAATGCAATTATATTTGTACATAAACCATGAGACTATATTAATCATGTTTTCTCTTCTTTTTTTCCTACAGCATCGATAGCACAGTTATTTGTATCATACTGAGATACATTCCCCCTTTTTTCTTTTTTACTCTCTGTTTCCCCCCTTATTTTCTTTCCTTTATTCTCTTCCTTATTTTTCTTCCTTTTCTCCCTCTTTCCTTCCTTTTTCCTTGTGTTTAATTCCCCTCTTCACTCCTTTTTAATTTTTCCCTCTTTTTTCATTTCCCTTTTTTTCATTTTTTTCGTTTCTTTCATGTTTTTATTTTCTAATTTTTTTCATTTTTTTCATTTTCTTCATTTTATCCTTTTATTCCATTTAATTTTCATTTTTTTCACCCTTCAGTGCTTTTATCATTATTTTATTATTATTTTGCCTTGATCCCTTTCTCCTTTTCTTTCATCCCTTTTTCCTTTTTTATCCCCATTTTTCCGTTTCTGCTTGCTTCAATTAATTAATCTTAGTTCCTAATCTCTACATTTTCCATTTTATGCCATGCCATTCACATCAGCCCATTCGTTTGGATACATGTATCAGACTCTTCTATTTTCCATTTTTTTTTTTACATTTTTTCACTCTCCTTTTTACTGTTTCTTTCTCTGAAGCCTTTATTCCTGTTATGTAATGCTTATCTCAAGTTATCTGCGCATCACTCTATTCACTATATATACCTGGTCCCGCTCCGATTACTACATTGATATGAACATGGATGCTGTATGCTACTGCGCATGCATGGACTCTTGCGCAGTCGCAATGGATACATTCCACAGCACAAGCGCGCCAAACTAGCGCACACTCAAAGAGGGTTTAAGGACGCCTGTGGCTCAAAGTGAGCCATGGCTCCTTCATTACACAGCTGCGGTCACATGTACAATTTTCTCTTCTGCTCTCATGGTAAGGAATTCCCTACACTATGTACATGGATAGGGTTTTCTAGGGCTATTAATAGGTACAAACTACCTATGAGATATACTGGGTTTTCTAGGGCTATTAATAGGTACAAACTACCTATGAGATATACTGGGTGTATTTTTACTGTTTCCCTAATATCTTAGCACGTGCGGAGGTATTACTTGTTACTCTAGTACAAAACTGACTTCAGTTTTCGGTCCTACCCACATGTGTTTACAATAGAGAAGACAAGCCCCACCCCCACCCCACCCCCTTTTTTGTTTATTGTACTTTGAGAACTGCTCTAACTATATTGAATATATACCTCTTTGTAGAGCCCTATATGTCTGGGTCATCTGTGACCCTGTGTAACAACGTATATTATGTACCCATATATGCACTATATATGGGTACTATACTATATATATTGCAGATATTGTAAACCTTTGATTGTGGATGTCTGTCATTTTTTTCATGGATTTTATTTCATTGTCTTTTCCTTTGTACACGAATTCTTGTGCATACTTTTTGCTTCACCTTGTGGATAGTTTTTGCATATTCTTTTTTCTTTTTTTTATATGTTCTTTTTTATATGTACTTGTTGTCTACGAGCATCACATCTTATGTTTCTTTCTTTCTCTCCCACAGTGACATGTATGATTAAGGTTATTTGAGACCGAAACATCAAAATGATTAATATGTCACTGTAAGGGCTTGTTCACACGGCGTTTTTATGATCCGTTTTACGGATCCGCAAAACGGATCTAACAATTGTCAGTGTGATTAACATTTAAAGGAGTTGTCTCATTACGAGCTTTCAGCCTGTCAGTGTCCCTGGTAAGTTGAACTGAGGGGCGTGTTTCTTGGTCTGTCTGTTCTGCTCCCTCTCCCCCCTCCCATCAGCACACAGGCAGCTACGTAACTTCTATACAGGGGGGGAGGGGGTTTGCTCTCAGAGTTCACCCTGTGTGTGCCTGCCTAGGTCTGTTGCAGGAGAGGGCTGATCTAGGAGTGTAGAGAGGAATATGAAGCTGTGTGCTAATAGAGCAGAGGGGATGCATGTGTTCCTATATCCCCTGCTTAGCTTACAAGTCTCCACATCTCCAGCAACAACAAGGGAACTGTTACTATACTCAGGATGTTCTCACTAATACAGGAGAGCATAAAGTATTCACATGCTGATCTGTATAGCATTAGTATAGTCACAGTTCCAAAGACATATCATGATAATAGTAAACAGACAGGGTCACTGCACTGTCACATCTATCTGTGTAGAGAGCAGGAGGAAGCAGGCACACACAGGGTTAATCCAAGCAGCATGGACACAGACGCCAGAGTCCTCCTCCCCCTCCCCCCCTCCACTACAGAAGCATTCTGTGCGGGAGGGGCTCTCTGCTCCGACCTGTCTTCAAGGTGATGAGTCATTCAGACGCTGACAGCCAGTAAGATAAGGATCAACAGGTCAGCTACTATAGAGATCTGAGAAGCTGATGTAGTAATACTAACAGGGCTAGCTCAAAATCAGTAGAACATTTGTAATGAACATATATTGCAAAGCTGCTTGTTTTTTAAAGATCTTTAAATTAAAACCCAATCATTGTAGCGAGACAACCCCTTAAGTTGAATGGCAAAAGCGCATCGCTGTTCCCACGGGAGATCAGCGATGCGCTTTTGAGAGCTCTTCTGCACTGCGCTTTTCGCATCCGCTTTAAGAATTGGACATGTCAATTCTTATTGCGTTTTACGCAACTGAACGCCCATAGGAGATAATGGAGTCCGCTTTTGGCACTTGTCCAAAAGCGCTCCACACTCCTGGTACGTAACAGCTGCGCTTTGCATCCTCAAAGCGGATGCGAAAAGCGCACTGGAAGGCTGGACGGGGATCGCTGGAGAGGCAGCAGGAGCGCAGGTGAGGCTCGGCGGCGGGAGCGCAGGTGAGGAGCGGCAGACATGATTTGATGGCGAGGGCTGGGGCACTTGCGTTTTAAGCGGATGCTTAAAACGCAAGTGAAAAAGCATTGAAAACGGATCCAAATAAAGTATCCAATGCTGCGTTTTGCGGATCCGCTTCCCGGATGCGCTTTTCAAGTGCGAAAAACGGATCCGTAAAAAGGATCCAAAACGCCGTGTGAACAAGCCCTAAATGTCACCTCTGACTGGAGCTTGGATAAAATGTTAAATAAATAAATTTGCATCAACCTTTTGGAGTGCCGTTGATATCTACTATACTAATGTATTTGACAGGAGGGTCAAATAGGAGGCTATATTATATCTTACATATTATATTAGGCTATAGAAGGCTATATTATATCTCTGTGTAGATTTGGACATCTGAATGGGTTTTCTAACCTGTCTTTTCAGTCACATTTCCGTTGTAGGCTGTGAGCGGGTCTAAAGCATAGACCATCTAGCAGAGCTGTATTTTTCAAATAAGGAAGTTTCTAGTGAAATAGAAAAACTTACATACTGCCAAGACACACTGCTAGCTGCTGAGTGTCAATGTTATCTTCAATATAAAAAACGCAGGTATGTGCTCTGCAGATCTCACAGGAGGCTAAAAGGTTTCTCTCTGGTCTAAATGATTATTTATCAGTAAAAAGAAATCAGAGTGTTAGAAATAAGCTATATCCTGTTGATAAGACACACTATAGAGTCACCAATAGAACATAAAGAGGTGGTTGGTATCCTAGGGATGCTTGAATAAATAAGCGGAAGATAAAAACTGCTCTAATTCTGAAATGAAGCAAAATCAAAAAAGCAATGTATTTTATAATAATCTTTCTTTACCTTTGCCTACATGTTTAAAGCTAATCAATGAGATGAGAATACCTCTGAGTTCAGAAACTTTGTTTCTGGAAAGTCTTTCCTGCACTCGAACCATAGAATGGAATCTGATCTTGAGTATATGAGCTGCAAGAAAAAAAAAACTATAGTATGTAAGCATTTATGCACAAATCTAATCAACATTAACTCCACTACAGACAATTTTAAATAACGCTTAGGGTATGTTCACATGACATTTTTGAAGAATATTTTGGGACAAAATTCACACCAAAATAAGCTTCATTCAATGTTCTAAACACCTCTCATTGACTTCAATGTAAAATATGCAGCATCATTCACACAATGAGTATTTTACAAGTGTATTTCTGTCGAGTATTTTGAGACGGTTTTTACTTCCGATCTTGAGATGTTCAGACAAGTAAAATCCTTTCCGGCATGAGATGGATGTCTTTACTCACCTAGTATAGTATCCACTGGATGGGGGCCCCGTACAGTGCACAGCGTACAGGATCCTGTCCTTCTATATCACCCACCAGATCTAATATACCTGTGTCACCTTCCCAGATTTTCTGTCCCTGTGTCAACTCCCTGGTGGACAGGGATCTGGCAAGTGATAAAGAGGGATGGGCCCTGTATACTCCCCATGATGTAGTGATCCTGTAATGTTGCTCCTCGTACTGTTTCTCCATGTAATTTTACTCCCAATTATGTTTCTCCCTATAATTTTGCTCCCCGTGATGTAACAATCCAGTAATGTTGCTTCCCGTAATGTTTCCTTCTGTAATGTTGCTCCCCATGAAGTTTCTCCCTTTAATGTTGCTCCCTGTAATGTTTCCTCCTGTAATGTTGCTCCACATGACGTTTCTCCCTTTAATGTTGCTCCCCGTGATGTTTCTACCTATAATGTTGTTCCCGGTGATTTGACTCCCCGTGATGGTGCTATGATGACCATTGGTAATAAGAGGTTCATTTGAAGTTGAGATGGGGTCAGGGGCGGAATTACTGCTGTAGCAGACATAGCAACTGCTACGGGGCCCGCTGCCCCAGGGGCGTCAGCGAATCCTGCCTCAGAGTGCCTGGACCCTGTGTCCCAAGCACTCATAGGCAGTCACTGTGCGGTCGTAGCAGACATCATGACGTCATGCTGCTAGCCGCGTCTGGGGATTGTGGAGTTCATTATATTTTTCTTTTTTACTAATGGAACCCAGTCTTCCTACCTACCAACCTACCTACAAGGTGCCCACCTATAGCATACCTACCTACCAGAGGCCCATCTATAGCCTACCTACCAGGTGCCCACCTATCGCCTACCCAACAGGGGCCCACCAACAGCCTACCTACCTACCAGGGTCTCACCTATAGCCTTCCTACCTACATACCAGGGGCCCAACTATAGCCTAGCTACATGGGGCCCACCTACAGCCTACCAAGCTACCTGGGGCCTACATAGTTACCTGGAGCCTATCTACCTGGGGCCTGCCTATCTACATTACTGGGGCCTAACTACTGCCTACCTAGGATCAATCTTCCTACCTACCTATGGTTTACATGCCTACCTAACTAGGGCAAATCTACCTACCTATGGCCTACCTACCTAGGCAATATACTGCCTACCTACCTGGGATCTAACTGCTTCCTACCTACCTACCTGGAGGATCTACCAAGCTACCTGGGGCCTACCAAACTATGTAATGGTAATATAAATCTGAGGGTACAGGCTATAGTTGTAGCACAGTGTCTAAGGGGTTAGTCCTCTGTTTCTCCCGAGCCCTCTAGGAGACTGTGCCTCTAAGCGATGGCCTGTACCCACCCTCCCACCCTTGGGAAGTTCGTACAGACGTGAGGGACAGTGAGGGAGGTGCTGGAAAAGGGAGGATTCTAAGATATTTGTGTCCAAATCTGCAGGGACGAGTGGTGGCCAAGAGAAGTAATCATGGTGGCCTGGAATGGATGCAGCAGAAGAGGGAAAGTGAACAACTCATCAGAGAAATGTCACCTGTGAGTCACAAGATGTAACTGCACTGTAATCACGGTGTAATCAAGGCGTCTGTATACACTGGTATCTACCACTGTATGGTTACTGTATTGAGGTAATATACAGTCTGTAGAACCTGTGTACAATTGGTATCTATCACTATGTGATGGTAACATTGGTCTTTGTATACTGATCTTTATTCAGTAATACTATAGGGGTATTATTCAGTCACTATGTTGTGGTAATTTGTGGTCATGTTCTGGCATAATCGGGTATAATCGGGTCCTTATGTAGTAGTGTTATTGGTTATGTTGGTCTTAGTATAGTGGGATTTGTTTGGTAGCAGTGTGATGGTGATGTGTATGGTGAGGTATTTGCTCTTTGTATTATCTAGTAACTGCATGACTATTAGTAAAAGGTACTGGCAAATGCTAGTAACCGCAAGACATCCAAAAATTTGCTTCTCTAGTTATGCCCTGGGTAGAGTTATGGTTGAGGTAGGGTTAGGGTTGGTGTAGGGATATGGTTAGGGTTGGTATATATATATATTTATATATATACCTAGATTTCCTCTTCAAAATCATCTTAAAAATACCCCTCTAATCAGACGTTTTTTTTGAAGCTCATTTAAAAGGGTAAAATTTGCTCTTCAAAAAAAGTTGTGTTAACATACCCGTAAAATAACACAAAAAAGGATGGAAATCTAAATTTTTTTACTTCGATAACTGTATTTATAAAATGTTTTGATTTTGGATTGTCTTAGATTTAGTGAGATACTTATTACAGTTCTCAATAAATCTAATTTTATACATAGCTGATGTTTTTAGCTAATCAAGAGTAATCATGTCTGCCTGTAGATAAATGTAAGTCATTTTCAAATTCAAGTTTACTAATGTTTGTAATGATTCCAAGTTGCTACTTGGTAGTACACCTGTAAACTAATAAATAGGTTACAGATTGCTGCTAAGGCATGTATTTTATCTTCTTAAAACAGTCTGAAGTGAAAGCCCGCATGAATCCAAATTGATCACTGACTCAAGGTGAATGGAATGATTCAAAGCAGGCCTGCATCGCCTTTCAAAGTAATGATCAAACAAAACAGTGAGAAAACTTGGATTCACATCAGAAAATATTTTAGTGGTGAAATAAGGGTAAGAAAGAACATGAAGACAAGATATAGAAATACATAAGTGTATTAAACATCTGACATAACTTTTTTCCAGGATATTTTTGTCTGTACGTTATTGGACACTAGGAAAATATCTAATACAGTGGGTTGCAAAAGTATTCATACCTCTAGAACTGTTCCTCATTTTTAAACACTCCCAAAAACTTAAATGTACTTTATTAATATTTATGTAATAGAGCAACACAAAGTAGCAAGTATTTGGAAAGCGCAAAGAAACTGCAACTTGCTTTTCCAAATGTTTGCAAATTAAAAAACTGGAAAGTGTGGGGTGCATATATATATTCAGCCCCCTGCACTATAATACCCTTAAATAAAATCCAGTGTGACCAATTCCCTTTAGAAGTCACCTAATTAGTATGGCTGTATGTAATTTATTCTCAGTATAACTACAATTATACTGTTTTGTGAAGGCTTCAGATGTTTGTTAGAGAAAACTAGTGGACTAACAGCATCATGAAAACCAAGGAAAACAGCAGACAGCATGGGGAATAAAGTTGTGGCAAAGTGTACTGCAGGGTGAGATCTTAAAAAAATAGCCCAAGCTCCGTACATCTCACGGAGCAATATTCTATGCATCATCCATAAATGGAAGGAGCATGGCACAACTGCTAACTTATCAAGACATGGTCATCCATCTAAACCGACATCCCAGACAAAGAGCGCACTAACTAGAGAAGCAGGCAAGGGGCCCAGGGTCACTCTGGAGGAGCTGCAGAGATCCACAGGTCAGGTGGGAGAATCTGTCCATAGGAAAACTATTAGTCATGTACTTCACAAATCTGGCCTTTATGAAAGAGTGGCAAGAAGAAAGACATTTTTGAAAGCAAGCCATCAAAAGTCTTGCAAAAAGCTATTTAGGGGACCCAGTAAGGATGTTGAAAAAGGTGTTCTGGTCAGATGAGACCAACACTGCACATCACCCTGAACACACCATCCCTGAAGCATGGTGGTGGCAGCATCATACTGCTGGGAGGCTTTGTTTCAGCAAAAACTGGGAAGTTGGTCAGAGTTGATAGGAAGATAGATGGAGCTAAATACACATTAATCCTGGTGGAAAACTTGTTACAGGCTAAAAAAGACATCAGTCCTATCAAACTAATCTTATCAGCTTCTTACAGGAGGTTAGCTCTAGACTGGATCAGGGTGAGGCACTAAGAGCGACATGTATGAACGGGCTTTTCGCCTGTTTTCAGGCGTATAATGCGCCTCACTGTGCCGGCTCCGCTGTCGGACGCACTAATGCGATGTTAGGCGCAAGCTTCGCCACTTTGTAATGCGCCTAACATGAAGGGGCATGCTGTGGGCGTTCTGGGGCGGGACGCACCAGATTCGAAAACTCCGACGCATGTATGAATGCCGGTCGGCAAAGTGAGGCGCATTACAGCTCCGACAGGCAGACCTAGTTCAATGTGGTCTACCTGAGCCGGAGGAGGCGAAGTGGAGCTAGAAATTATTTTAATGGGGCAAAATGTGCTCTAGGTCTACAGTTACAACAGTACAATAATAAAAATGATTTATCAATAAAATTAATTAATTAAGATAAATATCCAAGTTGTATAAAAAAAGATTTCAATATATTGAAAAAGTTTATAATTTAAAAATAATGGAAATATATATAATATCTCAAAAGAAAGAAATATCAGCTATAAAATGTCTTAAAAATTCTGAGAAAATTAAAGTAATTTTACATTAAATAAGCCACTGATTATGTTGTACTGATGTTAATTTTTTTCATTTTTAATACCAACAATTTGAGATGTATTTTTGCTGCTTTCACCTTTTATTCTATTTAGTATATACAGCAAGAGCCAGCACAGCACAGCCATTGCTGGGACCTGTGGTCCTCCAAGCAGGATTTCTATTTACTGATATGCTTAATGATTTATCTCTGATTTCCAGCCTGTCTATAAACGTAATACATGTTAGGTGCATTACTTATGCGCCTAAGTTCCACAATGCGCCTCACACACAGGCGAGGCGCGGGGAACTTTACACCGCACTTATGAGCGCACTTCGGGCACGACCATAAATCAGGCGCAGTTTTCATGGAAAAAAACTTAAAAACGGCCACCTCGAAGCGCCGATCTTTATACAAGTCGCCCTAAATGTCCTGTCAAATATCTGTATTTTTCAAAAGAAAATGAAAATGCTGGGACTAGTAATGGAAAACAAAGGGTGGTGATTAATGGTACATACTCGGACTGGATTCCTGTTACTAGTGGGATAATACAGGGATCAGTATTGTGCCCTATTCTCTTTAATATATTCATTAATGATCTTAAACAAGGATTGCACAGTAGAATATCAATCTTTGCAGATAATACTAAGTTATGTAATCAACACAATAGAGGATAATGTTCTATTACAAAGGGATCTGGATGAGTCAGAGGTTGTGCACATGGGAAGGAAAAAATCCTTTCCCTGATTACTTGCTAAACAAAAAAACCCTGTAAAATTGACATGGAGAAGGACTTGGGAATACTAGTGTACAGCAAACCTAATTGTAGCAGCCAGTGTCAGGCAGCAGCTGCCATATAGAAAGGATCATGGGGTGTATTAAAAGGGCATAGATGGATTAGATTAGATTCTCCCATTATGCAAATCACTGGTCAGACCACACAAGGAACAATACAGTTTTTGACAACAGTGCACAAGAAAGACATTGTAGAGCTTGAACAGGTTCAAAGGCGGGCAACAAGACTATAGCATAATAGGTTGAACTGGATGGACGTCTGTCTTTTTTCAGCCTTACAAACTAGGTAACTATGTAACTATGACTTAGCCCGTGTTCTCACGGCTTTTTCAAGCCGTAATTGCGAGGCGGATTGCGCTCACACTTACGGCTTGAGTAAGGTGCGGGACGGGGGCGCAGTGGCGGCGCTGCCCACCGGCCCCATAGACTTGCATTATCCATGGCGCGTATTGCGCCTGGATAATGTGCAAGTGACTTTCTCCCGCCCGCGGATTCGCCGAGCGGGAAGGAGCGACAGAATCATGTTCTTATGAGAACTGGGATTACCGTAATTACTGCGATGGATTGGCGCCGTACTGCAGCACAAATCTGGCGCGCAGTATGGCGCCAATCTGCGGCGAAATAAGCCGTGTGAACGGCCCCTTATAGTGATAGTTCAAGAGGGCTGAATACATGTGCACACCACAGGTTTCAGTTTCTTAATTTGCAAAAATTTGGAAAAATACATATTATTTTCTTTGCACTTTACAAATGCTTGCCACTTTGTGTTACTTGATCACATAAGATATCAATAAAATACATTTAAGCTTGTGACTGAATTGTTTAAAAATGAGGAACAGTTCAAGGGGTTTGAAAACTTTTGCAATCCCTTGTAACTTAGATCCATTAATAGAGATGTTGGTGTTTATGAGATATTAAATAACTTACACTTAGCTATCAGAAAGTCTCCAATTTTTAATAATTAAACTAGGAAATATCCATGCAGTTAAGAGCAAATAGCATTCTTGCAAGGTTTTGGATATGCAAGGATTTTTTTATTATTATTCTTTGTTTGTTTTGTTACTTAGAACTCTTATAAAAAGATAATTAAAAAGAAAATTTGGCTGAGGATTCAGCTTTACCTGCCAGGAAAGTAATTTATTACTCCCCTTACATGGATAGCCAAAGCCAAATCTATAAAGATCCTATCTGTAGGAATACCTCAGTCTGCTCAGAAAGCGGTCAAGGAAACTGGGATATAAATAAAACATTTATCCTGGCCAGGGTCAGAATAAACATGTGCCTCCTTTCTATAAGCGTAAAAAAATTTGCAAACATGGTAGAAAACAACTGGCCAGATATTCATGCTATCTTCCCCTAAGGGATCAAGAGTAGTAAGGGTAAAAAAAAAAAAGAAAAGTCAAAATCTGAAGGGGTCTTATTTAATGTTAGCTATGGTCCCTTTATGCCTAAGCACTTTCAGGCACTAATATTACTGAAAGTTTACTAAGGTTTGTTGCATTTCAGTTAAAAAAACTGAGCCTGTGTTAATCAATAGGCACACTGCAGTCCAGCAATCATTAGGCAGAGCTTATCATCTCCAAAGTCATCTGTCTTTGTTCAGCAGGAAGGAGGCCACAACTAGAGGCAGTCAGGCAGCAAGTTGTGCTCAAACACCAACTGAATGAAAGTCCAGCACAAGCTGATAAAATCAGATTTCACTTTATTCCATTAACATTTAAAAATTCAATAAGGCCAGAGAAAAAAACATGGCTGTCACATTTCAGGTAGAACACTCTTATTTGTAACCTGGCTACTCATAGGCTATGAACAAAAGCCTTCTGCTCAGAAAGGGTCTGCCATATTTTTTCTCTGAGCGTATTGAATTTTAAACATTAATAGAATAAGGTGTAAACTGAATCTATGAACTTGTGCTGGATGTTTATCCAGTTGGTGTATAGTCAGACCCAGCAGAGAACAACACAAACCATGAAAAGAGAAAAAAGATAATGTATACAGTGAAGACTGCAAAGGGTCTGTGCACAGTGAAGATTATCCCACTGCTGGACTTGCTTATCACCATTTATTGGGGTTTAGCTTATTTTTTCATTCTATTTAAAACAAGTTTGCTCCATTTCCTTACAGTCTTCATACTATTTTATTGTTATTATTTATTTTAGAGCACCATTAATTCCAGGGCGCTGTACAAGCCAATGGTTCAGGTAGATAATACAAGACGAATACAAGAACACATTGATACAGAAGGAGAGAGGACCCTGCTCGCAAGAGCTTACAATCTACAATATATACCAACATTGTTTAGCCGGACACAAAGTATGAAAAGTACAATTAATTTCAAGTTGAAATTTTATCTTGTGTTTTATGGCTTTTTAAAACTAAATTATTTTCCCTAACAGCTATTAAAATGATACATTTTTCCATCATCCCCACGTATGAGATTCCTTCATGAAAGAAATATTTATTTTACCTTAATATTTTAGAAAATGTTGCTTCTAATAAATATATATTTAATAACTCAATCAGGTTTTTGCTTCCACTAGTGGTTTGCATTAAAGGGGTATTCCAATGTCATTGATTAGCTTTAAGCATGTAGGCAAAGGTAAATAAAGACTTATCAA
>JAODAL010065134.1:0-18378 GCA_025379985.1 Phyllomedusa bahiana | reverse complement strand
TACCAACCTTTTATGTGGAACAGTATCAAATGCTTTAGAAAAATCCAAATATATGACATCCAGTGCCTCACCCTGATCCAGTCTGGAACTAACTTCCTCATAGAAGCTGATGAGATTAGTTTGACAGGACCGATCCTTCATAAACCTACGCTGGAACGGCGTTATACATTTATTTTCAGTGAGATACTCCAGGATAGCATCTCTTAGAAAACCTTCAAACATTTTACCCACAATAGAGGTTAAGCTTACCGGCCTATAGTTTCCAGGATCACTTTTTTTTTAAACATAATAAAGTGACATTCTGCTTAGTTAACAAATACACATGTGAGTATGAAATTTCCACAACAATGTACCATTTCAAGCATCGGGTCAAACGGTAGAAACCATAATTTTCTACCTTACTTTTAAATATCAGGGACTAAAACCATACAGACATATCAACAACAACGATACACACAAACAGGGGGCTGAAGCGGCGGGGGTATGGAAAGCGTAAATTTCCATTCTCATCGAGTTCAATATGGTCATAAAGCAGGACAGTAACAATATCTCTAGCGAGAGGACATACACAACTTGGGTTCTATGAATGGTTCTCTCCGGAATGCATGGGAGATGGTGGAGTGGCAGCACTATCTGGAATCCAAGTAGAAGGGAGTTGTAGGCGGCCTAGAGAGTCGGAAAGCACACCCACGAGATACCACTTGGAAAGTCTAAAGGGGAAGACCAGTTTCCCTATCTCCTCAGGGGACATAAATGCTTCGATGAAAAGTTTCCAGGTGGCGAAGAATTTGTCCGCAAGTGTTAGTTTAGCCAGCTCGACCTCAATTCTTTCAAGATTGAGGTACGACTTGACTTGAAGCACAACCTCACCTACACTCATTACCTCTTCGTCTAGCCATCTGGAAAGAACACACCGTTTCGCCGCTAGAAGAATTATGTCTAGGAGTTTGTGGTTGCTGGTCAGGTTGGTTAGGTCATGAAAGAGACATACTGTGGGAGTACAGGCAATGTCAATGCCCCATTTTCTTCTCAGCATGTTCCCCAAGTCTTCCCAGAATTAAAGGGTCTTAGGGCAAAACCACATCCCGTGTATCAAGTCGGTCTTTTGCTGCTTACATTTGGGGCATGCTAACTTGCGGTTGGGAGCAAGGGGATGAGGGGGATATTAAAGCCATATATGGCTTGGTGTATAATACGAAAATATGTTTTTCACCACTTTTCACTAATTATGGCTTTACTGACTTTGTTCCAACCGTCTAAAGCAGCTTGTGGCATGTTTAGCCCCGGAAAGCAGGCCTCCCATTTAAATAATTTGTTGGGTGAGAATCCAGGCACCTTAGAGTCCCGTAGTTTTGCGTAGAGGAGGGAGAGGGAATGTCTTGAAGTTTGCGGGCCCATCAACTCATCGAATTCATTGGAGGGGAATTCTCTAGTGAGGTTAATCACCCTAGATCTTACAAAGCTTAGTATTTGGCCATAGGTCAGAAAATGCTTGGAGAGTATGTTATATGTCATTTGAAGGTCGGGAAACGTGTGGTATTTCAATGTGTGTTTGTTAAAGATATGGTCAACCTTAGTCAGCCCCCTTTCCCTCCAACTCTGAAGATGAGGGTCGCCGATACTTTGGTCAAGTTCTGGGAGGCCACTTAACGTCATATGTCTGCTAAGGTAGGCTGGAAGTTTGCACAATTTCCTACAAATCTTCCAAGTGGCGATTGTGTCCCGCATCAAAAGGCAAGATTTGATATCTTGTGGAATTCTAGAAAACTTGGTGTGCAAGAGGGCTGAAAGGCTCCAACGGGACGCCAGGGTGGTCTCCATCTCTGTGTTTTAGTAATAGGGTGTCCCTTTGACCCAGTCAAAGCAATGTCTGAGGTCGCAGGTCAGGTTGTACATCCTCACATCCGGGAGGTTGATGCCACCTGAATGTTTAGGTAGCATACGTTTAGCCAGCGCTATTCTTAGTTTTTTGTTTTTCCCATATAAATCTGGAAAAACCGGCCTGGATGTTTCTGATGTCAGAGTGTTTTAGGAGTAAAGGAATGGTTTGAAGTGGGTATAAAAGTTTCGGAAAGCTTATCATTCGTATTAAATGGCATCTAGCCAGGAGGTGGAGGGGGAGTTTCGACCATCTATCCAGTTCCTTAAGAATTTTACAGATGAGAGGGGGATAGTTTAGGGAGTAAATCGAGCCTGGGGACTTTCCTATGTAAATTCCAAGATACTTAATTGATTTTTCAGCGATGTGAATTGGGGTACTTATTTGTTTTAGTGAAGCAGGTTTTGAATTGGTGGCTATTCTCAAGAGCTCTGATTTGGACTCGTTAATTTTAAATCCCGAATAAGACTGAAACAGCTTTAGCTGGTTGAACAATTTTGGAAGATCTCTCTCTCTGGGTCCCTGAGAAAAAAAATTATATCGTCTGCGAACATTGCTAGCTTTTGTTCAAAACTTTTCACCCGTATGCCCTCAAAAATGGGGGAGGCCAGTAAAAATCGCACCAGGGGTTCAATAGCCATATTGAAGAGGTATGGGGAGATGGGACAACCCTGTCTAGTTCCCCATTTTAGAAGGAAGGGTCTGGAAAGAAATCCGGGAAGGCATATTCGTGCCTCCGGGTTGCTATAGAGGGTAGTAAGGAATGTGCAAAATGGTCCCGCAAGACCGACTTTGTCGAGTACGAGGTTTAGCCAACCCCAGTCTACCCTATCAAAAGCTTTTTCTGTGTCGGTCGCGACTAGGGCTGAGAGGGGATGTTTTTGTGGAGATTTTTGCACTTCGTCAAGTACTAACAGAACTTTTCTAATATTAGATATAGCAGATCTCCCTTGGACGAAAGCCACTTGGTGAGGGCCTATCAATTTAGGAATGAATGGGGCAAGGCGATCCGCCAAAATTTTGGAGAGTAGCTTGAGATCCAAGTTGATGGGGAAAATAGTCGATATAAAGGGGGCCCTGGTCATATTTTTCCTGGCTTAGAAAAATTTTTTATTTTGGGGGCCGTGTTGGTAGTCTTGGGAATAGAATGTCCCAAGAGGTAGGCGTTAAAAAAGGAAAGGAGGGTTGGGATGATCTGGGGTTTTAGGGCTTTATAAAACTCCCCGGTAAAACCGTCTGGCCCGGGAGCCTTGTTCGACTTCAATTTGGTTATCGC
The DNA here is from genome assembly GCA_025379985.1 of Phyllomedusa bahiana. Classification (NCBI taxonomy): domain Eukaryota; kingdom Metazoa; phylum Chordata; class Amphibia; order Anura; family Hylidae; genus Phyllomedusa; species Phyllomedusa bahiana. Next base: position 15,223 of record JAODAL010065134.1, on the reverse strand, counting down.
CGAATCGAGTTCAAGGGTTGAAACCGGGGAACCCAGCACTGAAACCTTTCGGGGAATTTTCAATATTGGTAGCCAATCCTGGCGCCTTATGGGGGAAAACCTGTTCGGCGGTATAAAGGGAGTGATAAAAGGACCGAAGAATCTCCGTAACCCTCCCACCTTCGGTCTCGATTGCGACACCCCATCTCAAGGGGGGCAGAAAGAAGGGGGGTGGTCCCCTTTTAAAAATTTTGGGTTTAAAAGTCCCCCCAAAATTGTTGCCTGGAAAGAGTTTGGCTTCACTCTTTGATTGTAAAATTTTGTCCCTCTTTCAAGCCAAAACTCTTAATTGGTTGGCGATTACGTTGGCTTTCGACATCGGGCGATAGTCGATATGGCCCCCTCGAAAGGGTTTTTTCGTTAGTGGGATCATCTCCGATGCCCTTAAATTTAGGGGAAGAACAAAACCTTCATTCTTACCCCCAAACGGGGCGGGAGAAAGCTGGAATTAACAGCCCAACAGTCAAATGGAACTGCTACATCTTAGGCAAACACTTAGGCTAAAAAACCCCAAAAAAAAAAAAGTAACACCTTCACTATCCCTGCTTGTACCAAGCATGACCCTTAAAACCTGATCCCCCAAAAATTAAAAAAGTGCCAAAAGGCAGTATTATTTGAAACCATCATTTTATTAAAAACTGAACATTGAATATCCCTTTCCTGGAAGTGGGCTTTTTAAACCCCTTAAAAACCTCCCCGAAGAAAAATTTAAAAGTCCCTTTTTAACCCCCATTTTGTTCAACGGCCCTTGACAAAAACCTGCCCGGGAAAAACCGCAGCATACCCTTAAACCCTGTCTACCGCACGGGGTTTTTAAAAAAAAATGCGGAAAAGGGAGTCTTTAAAACCACCATTTTAGTTAACTGGACATTGACTAAACTGCCCTGGACCGCAGTATGACCATTAAACCGTCGCCCCCCAGATTAAAAAGTGCGGAAAAAAGGAGTTTTTAACCACCTTTTTTAGTTAAAAATGGCTTTTGACAAACCCCTGTCCTGGCCCGCAGCATGACCCTTAAACCCTGTCGACCCACAGTTTAAAAAAATCCCGGAAAAAAGGGAGTCTTTCAACCACCATTTTGTTTCATGGACATTACAAACCCCGTCCTGGACCGCAGATGACCTTAAACCGTTTTGCCAAAAAGATTTAAAAAAAAGTTTTTGGGGGGAAAAAAGGAGTCTTTCACCACCTTTGTTAAATGGACTTGACTAACCTGTCGGACCGCAGTAGACCCTTTAAACCTGTCGACCCCCAGTTAAAAAGTGGGGGGAAAAAGGGGAGTCTTTCAACACCATTTTAGTTGAACTGGGACATTGACTATACCTGCCTGTGCCCGCATGACCCGGGCCGGATTTAGTGGTGCGGTTGAGAGGCTGGGTCCTCATCTATTAAACACGCGGGTTTAAAAACCCCTGAGGGAGCAGCAACGAAAACTGTCTGCTGAAGCAGAGTGCGGAAGGGGAAAGTGTGAAACCCACCCTTTCCTCAGTACACATCAAGCCCTGGGTGCGCTTGCCCCTCCGTTTGAGTGGGGACCAATTGAGCTTTATTTGGAAAAATTACTGGGGGTTAAAACGCCCCCTGTTACACCAGGTGCCTTTTTTTTGGCATTTTTTTTCTCTTTTTACCTAAAAGTGCGGGAGGAAATGGTCTCTGTCTTTGTTCTCTGTCCATGCTCCATACTCCATGTCCTTGAAAAACCCTACATCTGGTCGTTTTTCCGTCCCTTTTCCCTTGTCAATTCAGAGGAATTTTTTTTAACAGCTTTTTTTGTACTGCAATTTTTTTTAGTTTTTAATTCTAAAAACACTTTTTTAAAAAGGAGGGGAAACCCCACCATGTCTTTGTTTTTTTTTTTTTTTAAATTTTATTAAATGGGGTTGTCTCAATACAGGGATTGAAGCTATTTTAAAGATCTTGCAAAAACAAGTCATTTGAAATTTGGGTTTCCATTAACATGTCCTACCTATTCCTGTTTTTGACAGCACCTCACCCTTGAGCCACTCTTGACAATTGAAGAACAAATGTCTGTTAGAAACAACATTTTTTTTTAAAAGGACCTGTATATAGCTGCATTCACACAAATGCCCCCCAAAAATTTAAAAAATGACCCATAGCCACTTTGGACAATTGTGAAAAACAAATGTTTTTTAGAAAACAACATTTTTTTTAATAGGACCTGTAGTATAGTTTATGTCACAGAAAAATGCCCCAAAATTCAAAACATGCCAATGAGCCCCTTTTGACAATTGTGAAGAACAAAATTTTTTATTAGAAAAAAACATTTTTTAGAATAGGACCTGTAGTATTGCGCTTTCAAAGCAGCATGACCCAAAAAAAATTTTTTTAAAAAGATTTCAGCCACGTTAAAAATTGTGAGGGAAAGCCCCTTTGAAACCACATTTCTGTTCCAAAAGGCCATGATTATAGCTTTATCTCACAGCAAAATACCCCCAAAAAATTAAAATATGAATTTCAGCCAAGTTAAAAATTGTGAGGGAAAATGCCACTTAAAAAACCACATTTTTGTTCCAAAGGACCATAAAAAATTTCTGATCTCACGCAACATGCCCCCCAAAAAATTTATAAATATTTACTTCTCAGCCCTGTTAAAAATTGTGAGGAATATGACCCCAAAACTTGACAAAAAAAATTCTAAAATGAAGTGAGTAAATGGGAAAAGGTTTTTTTATGAACCTGGGTTTTCTTTTACAGTCTCCTCACAGCAAAACCCGCAAAAAGAACTGTTGGGAAATGAGAATAAAAATTGCAGTAAAAAATGGTCATTTTTAAAAAAAAGTTTTTAAGAGGACCCTTTTTTTTGGAGAGGAATGTAAGTAGACCAGCAACTAAACGGTGACCTGGGAAAATTGGGGGGACAAAAATCACAGAATCCCTGCCTGATTATCTGATGAAAGTTTTAAACGATCCCATTATCTGTGGAAAGCCGGTGCTTTGTTGTAATGATCCCGGCTTGGTGAAGGTCCGCCCCCCAGATTGACGTGGTGTGGGGGGAAAACACCCCTATGGCGTGGCTAGCCAGCTGGGGGCCATTCGTCCTTTTGGTACCAAGAAGTTATTGGGTCGGAAACACTTTTCAAAAACATCGGTGTTGGACGGTATGTGCCCATGATTTTAAAGTGGGCTTGGGTGTTGTATGTGTGCCCGCTTGCATGCGTTGGTGAGGTGGTTTAAAAAAAGATTGCCAAAAAGGTCACCCATTGGCTTTGCCACCTTTGCCCGCTGCTGCTGCCCACGGGCTACTTGGAACTCTACTGCGTCACTCGGGCTTTTTTCCACCGTGAATTTGAAGAACGTGAAGCAGAACGAAAAAATGTTCCGTTGATCAATCAGCAAGGTCTCCATTTCCTGCATTTTACTCTCTATTTGGGTGGGTGGAAGGAAAGTGTATTTTGTTTTTGTTTCCGGGGATCCAGGAGGGGGGCCACCCAATAAATGTGTTTATTTTTTATGGCCCTTTAAAGCGGGATCATGTTGGAGGAAATGGAGCATCCCGCATCATGTGAAGATGGACTTGATTTCCCCCAACCTCTGGGTCGAGGGGGACTGCAAACGATCTTCCCTCATTTTCCCCCTCCGCCTCAAAATTTGCGCCAACCTCTTTCCAGGGCAGGGGCGTCGGGGAAACATCGGTTTTTCTGGAATACCTCCTCCCTCCCCTGCCTCCCGGGACAGTTTTAAACAGCCCCGACTGCCTGAGATAATGCACCCTGAGAGCTGATGCGCCCCCTTGCATTAGCTCTGACCCTGAACCACTGCCTAATGAAGACTGATGAAATTGTGAAATGTCGGGCCTTGTGGGTTTAGGAGAGAAAGGCTCCGTGTCCCCATCTGGTCTCTCCTCCTCCTCGCTGGGGGGACCTGTTTTCGGTGTCCAACATCGTTTTTCCCGAACTAAGATCACCACAAAGTCATGTGACAAGGGCATGTCCGAAATGACCTTTTTTGGGGTTCTTTTAAAAAAGAAGGGTGGTGCAGACTTTTTACTGCCCCACTTCGGTGGCAACACCCCCGAGGTCCGCACCGCTCTTGTCGGCCATGTGTCACTTGTTACTGCGTAATGGCCCTTGCGCTGCTGCCCAAAAATCGCTGAGCATGTTGGGGGGGAATTCCAGCGTGTTGCCACGTCAACAATGGGAAGGTTGACGGGGGAAGCCGAGGAGCTGCAACGCAGCCAAGGGGGGCGAAAACGGTTTCGAACGGCGGAAGTGGGAATCAGACCCCAGCCTTCTTCACAGGCATCCAGCCCGGGTAGCTCTTTAAAAATCTGGAAGACAGGTTATACTGTGCCAGCCCGGGGCTGCTCCAGGCCCACCGATCTTAAGGGCGGCCAGCAGATTTCGCCCCTTATCGCCCCTCCCCCCTTGCCTCACAGGTTCTTGTCACCCCCCGCGCCGGTTTTTCCCTTGCGGAGAGCCCTCCCAAAAATCCTGACCTGTGTGGGGACGGTCTCCCAGACAGATTAATTTCAAAACGGCTTGGTTTCTCTGGGCACGTGATGCCACCAGAGGACCTTGGGGGAAAGAGCCCTGCACCATCCCTGCGGTTTTGAAGAGCGTGCGCCGAGCCTGAGAGCCACCGTCACCCCCAGAGACAGCTCACTGGGTGAGCTACCCAGTGAGCTGTCACAGAGATATAGCGGCCTTGGCCGTGCTTACTAGTCCATGTGTCAGTGGTCAGATGGACTTTTCCGGACACAGATGCAGACAACGCGCTTGAAATTTTAAATGACACGGCTGGCCAGGCAGGAGGCTTTTCTGGCAAAGAAATGCCTGCCGCATCTGTATGGGGCAGGCAAGGGCATGACGTGGCGGAACCCTCTGTGTCCACCAGAACGGAAAGGCAACTTTTCCAAGGCCAAAAGCCTGGCAATGCCGACATTCAGGCTTTTGGCTTTGGGATGGTTTGGGTTAAAGTGTTTCTTCTGCTCCCAAACCTGGAAGACAGAAGGCTGGCTGCTAGACTGGCCGCTGTACGGCGTGCAGGTCGTCAAACTGGTGGAAGGAGAAGGGGTAGGATGGGTCTCTGGTGGTGCTGGTGGTACTTGGGCGACGGTGGAGGCTGAAGCGGAGGCTGATCCCTGATCATGACTCTGAGAGACATGGGCAGCTGAGGAACGCTTGGTGGTGGCGGAGGAGGAGGAGGCAGAGACAGAGGGTGTGACAGTGGTTGGAGGCCCGGCGTCGGTCTGGCCTTTTTTGGCCAAGTGTTCCCTCCATTTCAACTCATGCATTCGCTGCATGTGGCTAGACATGTTCGTGGTTGTTAACCACTTAAGGTTCTTGCCTCTACTTATGCGTTTACGGCAAAGGCGGCATATGACATCGCTGGGTGAATCAGAGGCTTGCTCAAAGAAGGCCCAGGCTTGAGAGGTCCTGGACCTTTTTGACGGCGATAAGCGAGGAGCGGGGTTTGCGCTGACCGTGGCTGGCGGAATCATATCAGCGGACTTCTGCGACCGCCCTCTCCCTTTTTGTGGCGGGACCCGTATTGACACTACCCCATCGTCTTCCTCCTCGTCCACTGATGAAGCGCTCGCAAGCAAATTCTGCGGAAAAGACCACGATGGATCCGCAATGTCGTCATCATCATCATCATCATCAACACAGGTGACTTGGTTGTCCTGACTTTCTGCATCCAGAAGCTGCGGGCTACAAGCAAGAGGGCCTGCAAGGCGTTGCCGACCGCCCGGGAATTTTGCCGATTGACCGGCTTCCTTCTCCTCCTCTGATGGCATCAGTAACTGGGCGTCAGAGCAGACTAAATCATCCTCTTGATCTTTTAACATGCCTTCTGACCCCAACCGCATTTTGTTATCAAAGAGGTCTTCAGACAATGGATTATCCACAGTGGTGGGTACACGAGTTGGCATTTGGGCTGCTTCATGTTGGACGGATGCTGATGATGCTGATGACGACATTTGTGGCAGTGACTGGGAGGACGAGGAGGTAAGACTGCTGGATGCAGGTTGCATTAACCACTAAAGGGACAGATTGGCGACGCTGTTCGTTACTGAGATTCGCAGGGCCCTGACCCAGCGATGACAGGCCTGACGGTCCTGCAACTGACGATCCGCTGGCATGCGTGTTGTCGCCAGCACTGGAAGGAGCACGTTCTCTCGTTCCTCTACCTCCATGTGGTACCCCCCTCTTTGCTCGTTTTCCCCCTGCATTTCGCCCCATTTTTCAAAAATATAAAAATTTGAAAGGGTTTATGGAATTTTTTTTGGAAAGCCCTCTTATTAAAAGACGGCAAATCAAAGCTATTTTTCAAACCCCTTTTAATTTCAAAACAAAATTGCTGGTTTCCCAATTTTTAATTTGAAAGGGTGTCTCTACCCAAAAATCTGGACTGGGCAAAAGTGAAAAAAACCGTATCGAAGGGTTTTGTATAAATACAGGGAAATTTTTTGGCCCTTTTTTAAAAAATTCCCCCCTTGTGGGGGACTATAAATTGTTTTTTCATTTTTACGTGAAAGCTGCGTCAATAAAAAAGGGTTTTGTCCCGCCGAAGCCCAAAAAAACCCCAAACTTTATGTTTTCGTAAAATTTCCCGGGTTTTTTTGGCCTTTAAATTCCCCTAGGGGTGACTAAAAAAATTTTCTTTTTTTGAAAAAAATGAAAGGCTGCTGTCATGGGGCCCGCGGGCCCCGCGCCCCTGGGGCCGTTCCCCCCCCTGCGGGGGCTTGGGCGGGGCATCGGGGGCCCACCCGCCCACTTTTTTCCCCACCCCGGGCTCACTTCCCTGGCCCCGCTCCATTTGCACCGCCCCCTGTCCTTTCCCGGGCCGTCGTGCGCGTGCCGGCCCCCTAGCGCACGCGGGGCGACGGCGGGTCAGTTTTTTAAAAGGGGGCATTTGTCCGGGTAATTGGCTTATTCCGGGCACGGGCCCTTATATAAGGAAATACCCCCCAGCACTCGTTCCCAGATTTTTGGGTGTATTAGAGTGATTTTTGGAGGGTCTTAGAGCCCGTTTTTCTTCCCCATGTACCAGTCCGTCCCCACGTTTCTGGGACCTTGCCTGCTTGCCGCCTGCCCTGCCCTTTTCTCCCCGTCCTTAACCCGAACCCTCCCGCCTGCCCGCCCTTTCTGCTGTCCCCGCATGCCTCTGGATTAGATTTTGTACACCAGTCCCCCCGGCCCCTCCGCAAGCAAGTCACGTCAGGGGAAACCCCCGGGTAGCCTCACGCCGCAGCAAGCCCCTTTCCCTTTTTTGTGGCGGGCTCTGGTAAAAAACCGGGGGGGCTATTTAATTTCCTTCCCCGGGCTGGCTTAAGTTCTTGGGCTTGGGGTTTCCCCCCAGTGAATCCCCAAACCCCTCACAGTACAATCTGGCCCTTGGATTCCGCCGGGGTTACCCCCTCCCGAATTTTGGGGAAACGTTAGGAGGCCGTCCCCACGAGCCAGCGTTCGACCAGCCCCGGGGCATGATGCAAAAATTTTGGGGCTCGTTTTCTCCGCCTGCGGGGGGCTGCCGCCCCCCAAAGAAACCAAGTCGTTCCTGCAGCCATGGCGTTCCCTGTTCCTCCCACCGGGCCCCCTTAAACTGCACTCCCGCTCCCCTCTCGCTATGATGGAGCCCCCAAAAAGTGCAGAGGTTTCATCAGCCAATGCCCCCCCATACACATTGAGATGCTGGCCCATTTTTTTTTCCAACAAAAAGGGTTTAAAGGGGCCTTCATTATTACCCTCCTAACGGGCGAAGCTCGGGCCGGGGCCAAACCTCGCTGGGGGAAACCGGGGAACCCCTTTTAACGGCTAACCGAAGGGCCTTCCCCCAAGGGGTTCCGAATTGCCCTTTGGGGAAACCCGGGTTTTCCACCTCCTCTGCTGCGCAGCTTTGCTCCGCTCCGTCAGGGGGGATCCAGGGTGGGCAGTACTCTGGCTTTCCGCACTTTACCTCGGGTTGGGAATGGAAAAATTGAGGCTTTTTGGTAGCAACTTTCTGGCAAGGCCTCTCGGGACGAAATTAAGGACGAGCTCGTGGTCGAGTCTCCCTTCCTCACGGGGACGAATTGTTTTGGGGTTAGCCCCCCGGTCGATACCCCTTTTGCCGAAAGACAAAAGACTCGCCTCCAACGCGGTTTAAACCCGACCACGCCGGTTACCTGGGTTTAGTCCGGTTTTCCCAACCCCCCCCGCAACCCCCCCAAAAAGGGTTTCTTGAGGACAAACCCCATTTTTGGAAAGGGCAAAATCTGACCCGGGAGGAACGCTCAAAAACGACGTCTGAGGCAATTTTTTTTCTACTGCGGGGGTTTCCCGGCCCAAACTTCCCCCCTCCCCCATGGAGTAAACCCGGTGGCCCGGGAAACCCCCCCCCCCCTCCCCCCCCCCCCTAACCCCCCCCCCACAAAAAAGAGGCCCCCCCCCCCCCCCGACCCCCCCCCCCTTTCCCCCCCCCCCCCCCCCCCCAACCCCCCCCCCCCCCCCCCCCCCCCCCGGCTTCCCCGTCTACCTTTTCCCCAGTTCTTTGGGGAAAATTCGCCGGACATTCCCTTCCGGGGAAACCGCCTTCCGGATTTGGGGTCCCCCGGTAACTTTATCAGCCATGCGTGGTGTCCATTTTTTCCGGTTACATTGCCCCCCCCTGCAAAAACCATGTTCGTTTTCCTCTGTAAAAATTGGGGCAAATTTCCTCAAGGATCCCATTCGGTTCTGCACTGCCCCCCTCCCCTTGCGTTTGGGCGCGCTACACGGGAAACAGTGAAACTATTTTTACTGCCTCGTTCCCTTTCTGAAAATCCTTCGGGGGCCTTTCCCCCTGGTTTACAAGACACGGCCGACCCAAAACTGGAAACACAGGCAGATTTTTTCTTTGGGGGCCCGGCTTCCACCCCGATTTTTTTGGGGCCCTCTGCCCAACCCGTCGGTCGGGCCTCTACCGATCTACCGAAGCCTTCCCAAAGGTTCCCTGCTCCTTCCCCGGGATTTTTTCCGATTTTTTTTCCCTGAAAAAACAGGCTGAAATTTTCCCCCCGCCCCGGGCCCCTTTTGATTCCCCTATAGACCTGAAACCCCGGTACTACTCCGCCCCGAGGCTTTTTTTTAAACCCGCTTTCCCCCCCGGAAAAAGGCATTCCACTACATTAAGAAAATCTCCGAAAAAGGCTTTACCCGCAACTCGTCCTCGCCTGCGGGAGTCGGATTCTTCTTTGTAGAAAAAAGAGGGAACCCCCCGGCCCTGAAATTGGGTTTATCGGGGCCTTTAATTTAAAAAAACCGTAAAAATCGATCCCCCCTTTGCCTTTGATCCGGAGCTATTTGACCGCCTTCGGGGGCAAAATTTTTTTTTCAAAAACGGGGCCTTCGGGGTGTTTTACAATCTGTTTTCGGATCCGGAAAGGTGACGAGTGGAAAACACCCTTTTAAAACACCCCGAGGGCCACTTCGAATATTCGCAATGCCTTTGGGACTCTGCAACCCCCTTTGCTGTCTTCCAAAATTCTTTTAATGAGATCTTCCGGGATTTTCTATACGTCTGCGTTTTGTCCTATCTAGACGAAATTTTTATCTATTCTCCTGCCCTAGGACTCACCGTAAACCCGTCCGCCGGGTGCTCAGCCCCCAGACCACCAAAATTTTTCCAAAATTTGGGGGAAGTGCCCATTCGAGTGCAACCCCCCTTTCCCCTTTTTAGGGTACAAACGTGTCGGATAAAGGTCTACAGATGGGCCCCCCCAAACTTCTGCCGTCCTACAGTGGGGCCCCCCCGGTTGGGGCCCTTTTGGGCCCTCTAGGCTTTTTAGCTTTGGCCCAAATTTTTTCAGGGAAAATTTTTCCCCCTTTTTCCTCTCTGGGGGATCCAAAAGGGGGCCCTCCCCCCAAAAAGGGTCCACCCCAAATCATGGCCTTTTTGAAGCCCAAGAAAAATTCAAAAATCTGGGAAAACTGCGTTTGCCTCCCCCTCCTGCCCCTCTCTAGTCCCCGGCCCTTTAGCGCCTGTTTTTTAGAGGTTTGACGCCTCTCTGTTGGTGCCCGGGGCCGTCCTTCTGCAGAAGTCCCCCTCGGGGGGAAAAATTTCGGGGCATGTGGATTTTTTCTCCTTAAAACCTTTAATCCTGCCAAACGCAATTAAAAATTGGTGATCGGGAGCTTTTTTGCCATAAAAATTTTTCCCCCCGAGGAATGGCGCCACTTGCGGAGGGGGGTCCCATCCCATAGAGATCTACACGGGGTTTATAAGAATCTTCTCTTTTTACAATCTGTCAGCGTTTTTAAACCACGTCAAGCCAGATGGTCGCTTTTTTTCGCCCCTTTTAATTTCCTCTTACACTTTCCCAACCCGGGTGAAAAAAACATCAGGGGGGGAAAGGGTCTGTCTAGATTTCCCCCGCCCGGTGGGCTTGGAGCCCCCCCTGCAACACATCAAACCCCCCCGGGAAAGGCTTCTTTCGGCATTTCCCGTAGACCTTCAACAAATTTCCTCCGGGGGAAAACCTAAAGGGCCACCTGCTTTGGGGGTCTCGAATCCTTAAAAGGGGGGCATTCTTCCCCAAACAAACAGGGCATCCGGGGGTCCCCCAAACCGTACAAAACCCTCTCGAGTACTATTGGTGGCCCAACCCCCGCACGGAAATTAGGGTTTTTTCCTACCTGTACCTCCTGTGTCGGAAAAAATTTCCCCGCCCTTTGGGCCCGCGGGGTTTTGCTTCGGGTCTCCCGGGGCCAGGAAACTTGGGCCCAAAATTTTATGGATTTTTCAACCCATCTACCGGGCCCCCTCCGGGGGCACGGTCATTTGGGTGGGGGTGGAAGATTTTCTAAAAATGGCTCATTTTGTGCCCCCGCCTGGGGTTCCCTCCACCCCCCCAGCCAGTATTCTTCCCCCAAATCTTTCGGGTAACGGGCCCCCTTTTTTCCCCCCCCCCCCATCCCTCTCGATGGGGGTCCCTTTTTTTATCTAAATTTGGGCGGGCTCTCTGTGCCCAGTTACGGGGGCCCGCTGGGGGCTTTTCATCTGGTTTCCACCCCAGACCCAAAAAGGGCCCGGTGGAAAGGGTCAACCAAGTCTTAGGCAATTATCTGGACAAATTTTTTTTCTGCCCGTCAGGGTAACTGGTCTGCCCTTTTCTCCTGGGCGGGAAATTTTTCATATAATTCCCTAGAATCGGGGTCCCCCTAGGCCGCCCCCCTTTTTTTTTTGTATTTGGGTTTTTTTCCCCGCCCGCCTCTCCCCCTAGCCCCTTTCCGGTCACTTTTTGCCGTGGATTTCCCAATACGAGACTTTATGTCACTCTGGCAGGTCACTCCTCAGGCCCTTCTTCCCGGCTTCTACTCTACTAAATTCAGGCCCATAGGTACCGGAGCCTCCCCCCCTATTTAAGCCAGGGAAAGGGTGTGGTATCCCGGGCCAAAAACATTCCCTTTTAAGGTTTTCCCAGCTAAAAAATTTTGGGCCCCTGGGGCTTCGGACGGGCCCTCGCGGGCACCCCCGGGCCCCTTTGTTTCCCCCCGCCGGCTACTTTCCTGCCCCGCTCCCCTGCACGCCGCTCCTGGGCCGTTCCGGCCGTCGTGTGGTGCCCGGGCCCCCCCCCACCGCGCGACGGCTGGGCTTAATTTTTAAAAAACCAGTGCCCGGTAATTTTTGGGTTATTGCCGGGGAAATTCCTTTATAAGGGGGTTTCGCCCCCAGCACTCGTTTGCCAGATTTTTGGTGTGCAAGATGGTTTGGAATTTCCCTTTTTGTCCGTATTGCTTACCCCTGTTTTCCATTTCCCTCGCCACTTTCCAAAACCTTGCCCGCTTGCCGCCCGCCCTGATTTTTTGCCCGTCTCTGACCACGAACCCCGCCCCCCCCCTGCCTTTTGCCTGTCCCCGACTACCTTAGATTTCATTTTGTAAACGCAGGGGTAACGACCCGGGACCCCACGCCGCAGCAAGGGCAAACCCGCTTTGCGGGGGAATGGGGAAAACCGGGGGGTACTTTGATTCCGTTCCCCGGCGTGGGGTTAAAATTTCATCCCCTTCGGTGGTCCCTGAATCCCAAAACCCCCACCGCTGCCCTCAATGAACAAAGCTGTAATTGTCCAAAGTAAAAAAAAACCGTTTCTGTTATGTTTTCGTATAAAAACACGGTATTTTTTGCACCTTTCAATTCACCTGTGGGTTTACATAAAATTCTGTTTTTAGATTTTTGTGCAAGGGTGCGTCAATGAAAAAAGGGTGTAGTGCGCCAAAGTCAAAAAACACGTATCTGTCATGTTTTGTATAATACACGGTTTTTTTTGCCGCTTTCTATTCCCCTGTGGTGCCCCAAAAAATTGCCCGTTTTAAAATTTTCATGCCCAAACTGCGTCAATGAACAAAGCTGTAGTGCGCCAAAGTCAAAAAAACGTATCTGAAATTATTTTGGGTTAATAAAATGGTTTTTTTTTTTTTTCACCTTTTAATTTACCTGTGGGGGACTTTTAAAATTGTGTTTTTAAAATTTACGTGCAAGGCCTTTCGTCAAAGAACAAAGCGGGATGCGGCAAAGCAAAAAAAAACGTATTTTGTTTTTTTTGTTAAAAAAGGGATTTTTTCACCTTTCAAATTTACCTTTTTGGGGCTTAAAAATTGTTGGGTTTTAAGATTTACGTGCAGCTGCGTCAATGAACAAAGCTGTAGTGCGCCAAAGTCAAAAAACACGTATCTGAAATGTTTTCGGTATAATAAAAGTATTTTTTGCACCTTTCAATTCACCTGTGGTGACTATAAATTACTGTTTTCAGATTTACGTGCAAGCTGCGTCAATGAACAAGGCTGTAGTGCGCCAAAGTCAAAAAATACGTATCTGAAATTTTATTCGGATATATAAAAGTATTTTTTGCACCTTTCAATTCACCTGTGGTGACTATAAATTCTGTTTTCAGATTTAGTGCAAGCTGCGTCAATGAACAAAGCTGTAGTGCGCCAAGTAAAAAACACGTATCTGAAATGTTATTCGGATATTAAAATGTATTTTTTGCACCTTTCAATTCACCTGTGGAGACTATAATATTGCTGTTTTAAGATTTAGGTGCAAGCTGCGTCAATGAACAAAGCTGTAGTGCGCCAAAGTCAAAAAACACGTATCTGTTATGTTTTCGTATAATACACGGTATTTTTTGCACCTTTCAATTCACCTGTGGTGACTATAAAATTGCTGTTTTCAGATTTACGTGCAAGCTGCGTCAATGAAAAAAGCTGTAGTGCGCCAAAGTCAAAAAACACGTATCTGTTATGTTTTCGTATAATACACGGTATTTTTTGCACCTTTCATTCACCGGGTGGTGACTATAAAATTGCTGTTTTCAGATTTAAGTGCAAGGTGGCTATATCAACAAAGGTGGAATGGGTAAAATTGAAAATGAACACCTATCTGAAATGTATACTGATAATAAAAGTGGAGTTTTGCACCTAACACAGAGACCTGCAGTTACTAGAAATGATGTGTATCCTAATATAAGTTCAGGCTGCCCAATATTCAGGAAATATTTCAATAGCAAACTGTTAATAATAAAGATACTGCAGTGCAATGTCTACACTAAGTCTCGGTGAACTTTATCCAGTGTTCTTTATAGAGCTTGTCTGTGTTCGCCCGCGGGGGCCCCCCCCCTCCCACCGTGACTTTACAGCGGTAGATGCTCCTTTAAAATTCTCTACCTAATTACATAAAATCTTCCAATCTCTAATCTAACTGAATTGTAAGGATCACAGCTAATAGTAGAGGTTTCTCTGTGCAGAAATAGAATAATTTCGCTGAGCTGTTTGGCCACAGGCAGAGCGCACGTCCTACTGCTATGAGACGCTGAGAGACACTGAGGCTGAACAGGAAACGCTGTTCTATGTAAAACGAAGTCATGTGATTTTTCCAGCCAATCGCAACCATACACATCCCAGTCATGACGTCGCACACACATCTCACCCTGCTCTATTCTGTAATCTGATTTGCTGGCCGCCAAAATTATAGGAAGCGCGATCTGAATAGATGTGCACAGATTTTAGCCTTAACTATCGCATGATCTAAAAATTTCGATCACCATAGAAACCTTGCCGATTTCAACTTTGTCGATAATAATCGCTCAACACTACTCATAATCCCTTTTAGCAGCTTGCCAACTACTTTTGGTCTTTGGGAAGGGGGCGGTCGTGAAAGAAACATAGGCTTCTCGTAGTTTACTTGCGTGTCTGTTGATTTTAGCTATGAGTTGTTTTTTGAGATGGGATAAATGCTCAATCAACCTCCCTCTTAGGACCGTCTTAGCAGTGTCCCAATAAAGCTGTGGGTTAGATTTGTGGGCTTCGTTATATGAGTGATACTCCATCCACCAGCACTGAAGGGTGAGTTGGAATTCCTCATCTTTGGCTAAAAACGTGGGGAATCGCCAGATGTAGTCAGTGCCTCTTGGAAACCTGTCTGCAACTATGAGGGTGACAGGGGAATGATCCGATATGACAAGGTCACCAATTTGCGGGTACTTAGCCCTTGCCAGAAGGTTTTGAGACAAATATATAATCAATTCGTGACCATGTCTTATGGGGATGAGAATAATGTGAGAATTCTCTACCCTCCGGGTTATGTGTATGCCATACATCGCAGATGTCAAGGTTTTTAGCTAGTCTAGCTAGGTGTATGTTTTTGAGCCTCTGAGTGCTCCTTGAGGATGGAGCGCCTCTTCTGTCTTCTTGAAAGTGCATGAGCGAATTAAAGTCCCCTTCCACTATTTTATTTTCAATCGTGTCTCTAAGTACGATTGATTCTAGATCTTTGAGGAAGGCCGGGCCACCAGAATTTGGACCATAGACGTTGTACAGCGACCACGTCTCCTTGTGTAGGAGTAAATTGATATTGCACCATCTCCCCTTTCCATCGCAGCTATGATTTATAACTTGTCCTCCCAAATTCTTCGCCACCAAGGTTAGCACGCCGGCTTTGTTGTCGGCCGCTGGGGAGCCATATACCTGGCCCACCCATAATCGTTTCATACGGTCAAAATCCTGTTCAGGGAGGTGGGTCTCCTGAAGAAAAGCTATGTCGACCTTTAGGCGTTTAAGATGCCGCAGTACCATAAGCCTCTTTCCAGGGGAGCGAAGTCCCTTAATGTTCCAAGAAACTATTTTGATTATTGAATTTCAGAGCGTCAATAGCAATAACGAACTCGGCAGGAGGGAAGGAAAAAACACCAGGGTTAACAGGGACA
>JAODAL010065133.1:0-18378 GCA_025379985.1 Phyllomedusa bahiana | reverse complement strand
ACACTTAGAGCCACATATGGGATATCTCTGAAAACGGCAGATTCAGGGAAATGAATATTGAGTTGCATTTCTCTATTATCATCTACCGTGTACCAGTGAATACTGGAAAAAAATAACATCTGCAAAAAAAGTGACATTTTAAAATTTCCCCTCCACTTTGCTTTCATTTCTGTGAAACACCTAACAGGTTAATAAACTTACTAAATGCTATTTTGAATACTTTAAGGGTGTAATTTCTTAGATGGAGTCATTTATGTGGCTAACATACATAGTCCTCTAAGCCACCACAGAACTGGACTGGTCCCTAAAAAATCTATGTTGCAAATTTTCTTGAAAATGGGAAAAATTACTACTAAATTTCTAAGTCCCCTAATGTAAAAAAAAAAGACATTTAAAAACTGAAGCCAACCAACAGTAGACATATGGTAAATTCTAGGTATAAACTATTTTGTGTGGAATAACTGTCTTATACTCTGACATTTTTGAACTTCAGAAATGGCAATTTTTTTTTAAATTTAACGACATTTTGATATTTTTCACAAATAAAGAAGGATTTTATGGACCAAAATTTATCAGTAACTTAAAGTACAATCTCTAAATTGCATGGTATCAAAAAGTAATTCTTGCTTAAAGAGACGTCAAATTTTAGGGAGATCAAAACTGGCTGCGGCAGTAAGGGATTTTCTCACTGCGATGATTAGCTTTAAACATGTAGGCAAAGGTAAATAAAGACTTTTACCAAGTACATCGCTGTTCTGATTTTCCTGTGATTAGTAAATAAAGGAGATTTTATCTGCTGCTTGTGTAGAGAAGTTTTTCTAGGTTACTGACCACCTCTCTCTGCTCTGACTGCTCTAAGCAGTCCTCTCTGATCTGGGTGAGACACTCCCTGCTGTTATCAGTAGCAGAGAAGCTTGTTTATTTAAGTTAATGACAAGATTTAGCCCTTTAGGCTATGCTCTCACAGATGATTTTTACGCTTATTTTTTAGCATCAAAATTTGCTTCAAAAACTTGTCTGAAAACCACATTTAAATCATATGGAAACAAAATTAGAGTCTCTCCCTGTGCATTACAGTTTATAAACCTCCAGTATTCATTTCGCTGTAACAAGCTCAGCTAGGAATAGCACAGCTGATTTACCAACTACAGCCTCACCCATTTAATATACCACATAAAAGAAACCAAAAAAAAAAAAAAAGGTTCTGGTGAAGCAAGAAAGCAAATGCTTTTTTGGAACCTTTTTTTTTTTTAATTTTATTATTTTGAGACATATGTTCTATATGAGCGGGGGACGTCTCCATTTTTACTCAGCAAATTTTAATTAAAACCCGTGGATTCTTATAAAAAGACACAGAATCTTTCTCCCCAGTCCCTTCAAAGCTCGTTCTTTGTTCCTGCCATCAGATAAAAATGCAAACAATGAAAGGTGAGGCGATCATTCCTGTCAGCTCCCGGGTCATGTCCATATAAATGTCGGGAAAACCCCAAGGGCATCGTAGTCAAGCTGTAGGTTCAGGGTTTTCACTTTTTTTGAGACAAAAATTTTAAAAAAGCGTTTAAAATCCCCTTTTTGGGAGGATCTACGTCAACATTAGATCGTGGAAAAACCCTTTTAACGCCCTTTGTCAGGTTAGCTGTGCATAAAGTAAAAAAGCCCGGAACCCCCTAAAAACCAAATTGCTAGGGGGGAAAAAAAAAAACTTCCCAATTTTTTCCTTTTTTTACCCCCCCCAAATCCCCCATTTGACTTGCACTCGAGGTTAACAAGAGGATAAGAAACTTCCCAGTGTCAAAAAAATTAAGTTTAATCCAGGCATATATATAAAACCGGCAAAATAATACTCTCTTAAACTTTGAAAATCATCCTATAAATTGATCGTTTAAAAAGAGGATATCTGTTTTTTTAAAACAATAATCAACATGGGTTTTTACCATCATAAAAATTCCCTTTCATGTCCCTGGCTAAATACTATATGCCTTTCCCCATGCAACTAAAGATCACACCAGCAAAGACTTCACAAAATTTATGTTTTGCATTTTGTGATTCTATGGTTACTCGGGTTCAAAGTCTTTGCTTTTAGGTACACTGTAGTGTCAGAACTTCTTCCCTAAAGGGGCATACAGGAATTCTGGCTGATCAACGTTGTTTTAGGTAACATGACCTGCTCTCTAAATTCCTGAAACACACGTGCTTTTGAGCGACATGAAGTCTTCTCAATGCATTCGAATGAGACTGGATTTGAACGTCCCATAGGAATGCATAGAGAGATTCATTTCCAGGTCATACAACAATGCTGTATGTAACTCAGAGTTCAGGTTACATGACCCCGTGGCAGCAGTTATAAATCATGTATTCAGCGGAATGTCAGCAAAATTACTGGCACAACTGTGTACCTAGAAGCAATTTCTAATGAACTAAAGAAAAAAAAATAGTGGTCCTTTTATTTCCTTTACTCATAATATAATCCTGCATATAACAAAGGCTTTGTCCTGTGCTGTGTTCATTTACCCAATACATTGTGAAGACATATCTGTTTTATTTGACACAGCACTTCTAAAATGGTTTGTTTGCTTTGATATGAAATGTTGTTTAGTTCTGCGCAATACTATAGATCATGTTTTCTCCCTACATATAGCATGTTTGCCAGGAAAGCCCCAAATGTACATGCCCCGTGCAGGCCCTTTTTTCTGCCGGAACCATCTCACCCCCCATGGCTCCCCAAAAAGCTCTGAGGGCATAGATTGGATTTTTGGCCCAGCAGCCATTTTTCATAACATTGAACATTGACAAAATAAAAAGAATGAGTATAGCCCCCCTATACCCATTTCGCTGCTCAAAACCAAACCTTTGAAAAGACCTTCCTATTTAACACTGGGGGGGTCCTTGAAGTTTCCAAAAACCCCCGACCAAGCCCGGGGCCATTCTCCACCACATTCCACCCCTCACCCGCCAAAAACCCCAAAGGGGACCAACCCCCAGGTGGCCCACCACTGTTCTCTGCCCCAAGGACCTTGCCCTGCGGAGCCCCCAAAAATTCGCCAGACCGGGTCACTTCCAATTTGGAGCCAAGCCGAAAACCGACTCCCCCCCGTTTCCCCTGACTCCAAGGACCCCCACCCGCCAGCCCCTGGACAACATGAAACCACACAGCAAACCCCGCTCAACAACCATTTTCCCCGGGCCCCATGAAAAAACCCCCGAACCAATCCCAAAAATAAAAAAGGGGGGGGAGGGGGGGACTCTCTTTTCTGTCTCTGGCCGGACTGTTCTCGCGCGGGGGTTATTATACCCGCCCCCCCCTTTGGGGTTGGGTCCGGACACGCGCAGCGCGCAAAAGCTCGCGCTTGTGCGCGTCACGAGCTTTCGCGCCACACTTCCCCCGTCCACTTGCTGGAGTGGGGCGGCCCCTTCATGGGGGCCTCCCTCCAGGGCTGCGCCCCAGTCCGGCCCCGCTTCCCCTTTACCTGGGCGCGCCTATCTCTCCGGCCATCTCACCCCCCTGTCCCTGAATAAGACTTGAGAAAAGATTGGATGTATTGGGCAACCAGGCATTTATTAAAAATACATTAAACATTGACAATTTTTAAAAAAATGACTATAGCCCCCCCCCTATCCCATTCGACCCGTCAAACCCCCTTTGAACAGACTTCCCTTTTTAACACTTGGGGTGGGCCTTGGAGTTACCATAACCCCCCACCAAGCCGGGCGCCCTTTTCCCACCACTTTCCCAGTAGCTTAGCCTTAGCCATCACCCAACCCCAAAGGGCCCCAAACCCCCCACAGGGGGGTCACCACTGTTCACCTGTTCCCAAGGCCCTTGCCCGCGGAGCCCAAACCTTGCCAGTGGTCACTTCCAATTAGGACCAAGCCGAAACCTACTCCCCCACCAATTTCCACTGACTCCAAGGACCCCCCCATCCCGCCATAGCAACATCATCCCCCTTATGATCGCGCCCCCCCACCAGCCCCAAACCCTCTCTCCAACCCTTCTCCAATACTTAAAACCCAAAAACCCCAAACACGCTTCAGGTAAAACCCCACATTCCCCAACAATCACCGCCCCCTGCCCCGTTCCCTATGACGCACCCCCCAAACCCCCATTCCTTCCCAAAACACGCAACAACCGTTTTATTTTTACCCGCCACGGATTAAGCCCAATGACCAACCCGCAAAACGCCTCGCCTACGCCAGACCATATCAACCACACTGTCATAAACCTGGGTACTGCCTAAAACCGAACAAGTCAAACCGAATTCCCTGATTAATTCCCAAAAGGGCAGTCCCCAGATATTCCCCCAAACAGGGGAAAACCACAACATCCGAGGGGGGTCCCATTGGGCTGTTTCTTGGAACACGGTAAGACATGGTTCCATACCTTTTCCCGCCTCCCAATCCACCGGTCTGTCGCCACCCCCCCGGGGATCCCCAAAGGAGCCCACTTTTTCCCGAAACGCAGCCGCTTGCCCCCCAAGCAAAAACGAGGGGCCAAAAGACCCAAAAACCAAACGATGGGACCCCCGAAAATGAAGCAAAAAACAAAAAGATATATCAAAGATCCCCCAAAATGGGACCCCCTTTAATCCAAGCAGCAATCCCCTCAGCCAACAAAATCCCCTTCAGCCATCCCTGCTCACCCCCCTACCCTCCCATCAAACCTGGGGGGCCTTGAAAAATGCGGCCTGATTAAACCGGAATCGACGACCCCCACCTACCTATCCCCCCTTAGGGTCGCGCATCCAACCCCAGACTGCCGCCTCCTTGCCCCCCCAATACGGAAGGGAAAGGGGGGGCGAATTGGGAGGGGCCAAAACCCCCAAATCCCCAAACAACTTTGAAAAACCCCCTTTAAAACTGGACCCAAAGGGAATGTTCCGCCTCGTGCACAAAATGGGGGGTTTTCACAGGCGCCTGCTCCGGGTCCCTTGGCTCAAACAACTCACAGGGACATCACGCCCCCTGAAGTGCCCCAGCTGCACCCTCTTTCCCTTTACCCACTTGACCGTTTTTTGATCTTCTTATCCATAGCAAACCCCCGCTTCCGGAGCTGCACATCCCTTTTGCGGAGCCCCCCCGGGCCACTCTTTTGCTAGGAAAAACTAATTCCCCTATACGCAAACAAAAAGGCCCAACCCGGAACAGCCCCCTCCCAAGCCGATGAACACACCCCCCCCACTGCAAGGTCCAAAGCGCCCCCAGCAACTGAAACACCCCCGGACGCCCCCTCCACTTTTTACGCCCCCCCCGAGACCTTTTAAAGCCTGTTTAACACAAAAAGACTTCGTCCATCCCTATTCCCTGCCTTGAAGCCAAAAGCCAGCCCAAAATCACCCGGGGATACCTTTGACACCGCCCCACCTTCATTGACCGCATGGCCTTGAACAAAAGAGCAACCGACCTCTCCCCCGATGAAACGCCCAACCCTTTCCAACAGTGCTCCCACAAGGCCCACGTGCTGAATAAGATTCCCCAACGCCCCCTTATAGACGACCCTGAACAATTGATCCCGGTACGTAACCCCCGCCCAATTTTCCTTTGGGGCTTTTCCCCCCGATGGCCGGTTTTCCCCGGGGAGCCGGGAACCAAAACCCGCTGCCACTGGAACGAAAGAGCTCACCAAAATTTGTTTGCACACCGGCCGTGACACCACAACCCCAAAAGTTCCCCCAGACAGGCGAACTACCGCCGAAGAAAAAACCAACCACGGGCGTGAAGAGCGGAAAAGGTTTTTGATGGCCTGCACTACCCCCAAATTGTCGAATGGAATCTGCCCTTTCCTTTTCGAACCTACCCCCCCGGATTTTCCACTCAACACAAGGGGGAAAACTCCAAAAGCGCCAGGTTCCCACCTTTCCGTTTTCCACCCACTAGGGCCGGTCCCCGGTTTTCCCAATCCCCCTGACAGAAGCCCCGTCCCCACACTACCCCCCGCTCTGTGAAAATTTTCAATGCCTGTTACTCCACCACGTCCAATATAATGGCCCAACATTGTATTGCCCCCAAAAAAAAGCCCACTTAGGTCCTCCTTCAATCAGAGTCATCTAAAAATGATGCGGCCCTCGACCCGGACTGGCGGCCGCCAATTCTACAAAAAAAACCTCCCCCGGGATAATACGACAAGCAAAGTTTTAATTTTCCCCAAAAAAATTTCAAATCCCCCCAACGGATCTTTTTTAAAAGCCAAAGCCTTTAAAAACCCCCTTTTAAAGCCACCCGCTTTCCCTTTGGAACCGGGATTCCATCGCCTCGAACTATCTGAACCCCCCAAAAAAATTTAGGGTGGTGTGGGACCCTTGTCTTGCCCGGGCCAAAAGGGACTCCAAAAGGCCCCCCACCCACTGCAATTTTGCCAACATTTACCCGCAAACCCCCGGGCCCCCCGGGCCCAACACCAGAAAAACACCAAAATGAATAAGGAGAAACCCCGGGGCACGTCCCTCCCCACCCATTCCAAAAAAGAACAAAAGTTCGAAATAAACAAGAAAAGGCCAACCCCTCGGCAAGCAACGATCCCAAAAAATTTCCCCCCAATAACACCCAACAACCCACGCTGTCCACATTAACTGGGAGCAACCCGAACGCCACTCTATATCGTCTTAGCCATTAGAGCCCCTTTCCATAGGGGCACACCCCAAAGAACGGGTGTCAAAAGATGTGTACTCGACTGGCACAAACGGGTCAATCCCCCTAAATTAAAATGATAACCCTTTTTGGGAAAAAAGGGGGAATCAAACGAAACTTTTTGGTTCCTTCTTTGGAACCCCCCCCAATGGGGGAAAATAGAAACCCGCACAAGGCCCTCCGCGAAAGGACCTGCCAACCGCCAACCTCCTTTGCCAGCTTCTCAGACACCACCAGGATACAACAGCCCCACCTTCTTACATAAACGGCACCTCGTGTGCGGGGGTGGAATCCGAACCCACCTGAACCCCCACGCAAAACAATGCCCACTCCGACCCGGGGACCTTTTTAGATAAGGCCCATCGCGGGGCCACTTCACCCGGAGTCTCCCCCGCGCAGTGCCTGCTCCTTTTCCCTTCCCTTTCCCCATTTAGATGCTCCATGCGAGGTCGGCTACAGACCGAACAGATGTGCTTTAAGCGACAACTCCCCCCAATCTACACTGGGTGTCGTTGAATGCCAAAAACACCAGCTTCTCCCGTGTTGGCTCGAGCCGCTGCCTGAAGCGGCCCCCCCTGTTGCTCGGAACCTCCGGGGCCCCCCCTGAAAGGGAAAGCCCGAACCTCGCGTGCCATCACCCCCCCAGCCAAAACCCATATCCTAATTTGGGCCCACGTTTGGGAAAGGGGGAACCGCCTTCCGCTGCCGGGAACTGTCATCGAAAAAGGGGCCAACCGGGGCCCCCAAACACTCTAAAGCTTCCCCGTTGCATCCCTATAGCAAAATAACCCGGACAATTCTGGGGCTTTTTCCCCAAACACACTACCCGAAATTTAAAATGCTTAACCAATTTTTTGAAACGTCTCGGGACGGGGCGCCATCTCTTTTTCTCCTCCTCCTCCTTCTTACCAACGTCCCTTTTTCCCTTGTCCAAGTAAAATTTTTCCAAAGGAAGGAGAGAAAAAATCTCAACATACTCATCCTGCCAGATCTTTTCTCTCACCTCCTTCTTCAAATGCGCCCCCAGCGGGCCCTCAAAACAGACATAAGCCTCACCCCTAGCCCTATCATCCAAGCATACGCTATCCACCTTG
Organism: Phyllomedusa bahiana; assembly: GCA_025379985.1. NCBI lineage: Eukaryota > Metazoa > Chordata > Amphibia > Anura > Hylidae > Phyllomedusa > Phyllomedusa bahiana. Next base: position 10,663 of record JAODAL010065133.1, on the reverse strand, counting down.
TCCAAATCCGTCTGTACAGACACTGCAACACCCGAGCACAACCCGCCAGAGCTAACCCCCCTCCCTATCACGGAAGGGGGAGCCCCCACACCCGACATCAGAGAACCCCAAGCCGATACCGGTGACACCTGATCACCACCTCCCATAGGCCCTGGGAACCGCGCCATGAACTCCCTAATACTTCCCGCCAACTCCTGCCATTCCGGAACCGGGGGACAACGGAACGGGTCCTGACCCAGGCCTAAACCCTGCCCTATCCCCCCCAGCGGATACAGCACAGACATGGAACATGACTCACCAGGCTGCACGGGAGCTGTGATCCCGCCAGCCATGCCGACCGATCCCTGAAGCGACAATCCCGTTGTCCTCCGATCTGAGCTGCTCCCTCGCTCTTCAGCCTCCTCTTGCGCCTGGCCCCGAATTAATCGGACCACTGACCACATCTGCGACGACGGGATCCCGATGTGCTCTCCCCTGCCACGGAACCGTCGATGGCCGCCCGTCCTCCTCTTGCCTCTGGCACCGGACCGACATCCGTGCCGCTGTCCCTGATGTCCACTCCAGCCGAAACCGCCGACCGACCGCTCCATCTGCGATTTCTGGTGAGCGGCCCGACCGGAACCTCGCCAGAACCGCTCACCGTCTCCATCGTCTCTCCGCCGACAGGAGCCCCAGCAGCCGCCCCCACAGTACCGTTGAGGCCGCTACCGTGCTCCGCTGGGCCCGCCCGCCTTCTTTGATTCCTTCCAGACCGAGCAGGGTATGCACGAGCCACAGCCCGCTCCCCTCGGCCTGAAGGGTCCCGCGCATGCGGGCCCTGGGGGTAACATCCGGGCTCAGCCTCATAGTTGGCCTAGTGCGGCGCCTAGGGAGCCCAGAGGCCCCAGCAACTTCCACAGGCGAGGCAGGGGCCAGGATCACACCCTTCCCCCAATGCTCACTGCACCTGTTGCTCCAGCCAATCCTGCCCCCGGTCGCCTGGAGCCCTCCTGAGCTGCTCCTATAAAGCTTCCACTGCTGACATCTTCTTACCAATCACGCGCCGCACAGCACAGAGAGACTCTCTTTCCCGTCTCTGCGCCGGACTGTTCCCACGCGGCGCGGGGCGGCGGTTATATATACCCCCGCCCCTCCCTGCTGCGCGTCACGCCTCAAGCGCAGCGCGCCAAACGCTGCGTGCTATGCGCCGCGCGCCACACTTCCCCCGTCCACTTGCCGGAGTCGGCGCGCCATGTCATGTGGGCCTCCCTCCAGGGCTGCGCCCCACATCCGGCCCCGCTCTTGCTAAACATCTCTACAGGGGTTGATTAGTCAGCATATAATCAAAAACATTTTTAATGAATTTTGGCTAACTTGGTTTTCAGCAGTCAGTTCATTCTTTGCAACAGTCCATTGGAGGAGTGAGTGATAGGTAGTTATTAGCTTTTGTTAAATGCCTTAAAGGGGTTTTATTACCATGCTGTTTCACTGAGCCAAAACCAGTTTTACATGCATGCATCCTGTCTCTTACTGATTAGGCTGTGTGTGGTTCTATAGCAGTGATTAGCACATCAACTGGTCATTGACTGCTCTTCTAATTACATCTCCTGCTTACAGGCAGTCCCTGACTTACACCGTTCTGACTTATATCTGTCCCCTAGTTACAAACTGAGAATTATGGGGCATGCTGGCACTTGTAGTTCCATGTTCCACAGCAGTAAGTAGAGAAGGGGAGAGCAGGTCGGTAACCAAGAGCAACCTGTGGGCACTCAGAGCAGATAACATCTATCTTATCTCTGCAACAAAGCTAAAAAATAAAGCAAAATATTTGGAAAAACTAGGGCATATTTAGAAAAACTCTTCAATTACCCATCTCTAAATGTTGAAAGCTAATCTATGTAGTGAAACAATCCCTTTGAAGGGGTATTTCATCACAGTGAATAGCTTTAAACATATAGACAAATATAAAAAAATATATTAATAACCAAATACTTTGCTTTTCTGATTTTGCTTCCTTTCAGAGGTAGAGAAATTTTCTTTTTTTGGGTTTTTGGTTTTACACAAGTTTTCCCCGGGTTTTATTAATCACCCTCCCTCCAAGCATTTTTGGGACGGGAGGGTGACATCATTTTTGCGCTTAATTTTAAACAGCACACAAAGTTTTGTTTATTTTTCTTATTTGACAAATTTTTAACATTTCAGACTCGAAACCTTTGGGTCCCAAAATTAAATTGCCTTCAACCCATTGCCCCCTTTTGCAGGCTCATGGGAAAAGCAAAGCTAAATGTCATTTCCCTGCTGTAGAACCACCCCCCACCTGAACAAGACAGGGGAGCCAAAAATTTGGCTGGGAAGAGCAGGCCCTTTAAAAGGGAGGGTTTTTGAAAAAAACCCCTTTAAGAAAAAACATATGTGAGCTTTTAAAACAAACCCTTCATTAATCAAACACTTTACTTGTATTCACACAGAAAAAGGGTTTTTTAAACTTCTATAGAAAAAAGGGCAGACAGGCCCCCCCCGGGTTTTAGAAGGGGAAATTGGGACTGAATTTTTGTTCTTATGTTAAATTTTTGTATGAAAACCGGAACAGGTAAAATTTATTTAAAAAAAGTCCAGAAACCAAAGTGTTTATTTTTTTTTTTCCCATTTTTGGAAAAAGGGGGCGGGGAAAGGGCTTTGGGCATTTTTTTTGGCTGTCTGCCTCCTGTAAAGAAGATTTTCACCTCATGTGCTGCTGTGGCGGGAACTTGTCTTTTCCACAGTTTACAATCTCTTGGAAAAAAGGGAACTACTAGTACAGCATCCCCAAAAAGCTCCTTTGAAACAGAGGACGTTTGTAAGTCAAACCCGGTGTAAGTCGAGGCCCTCCTCCCCCAAATTTTTCCCTTCTAGTAGGTCTAATTTGAAAATTTTTTTAAAGTAAAATTAATAAGAAAATTATTTACAAAAAACCCTTCACCCCTCCTAGAATCCCAAAGGTACAATTATTTTAACCACCCCTTTTTCCCCTTTGATCACCAAAATCTTTAAATTAACCCCTTAAGACAGTTAGCTATCGGGACCCTTCCCATTAACCCCTTCAATGCCAAACACGGGGAATACAGTATTAATTTCCCCCAAATGCTCTAAACCCCAGGCTTCCTCTTTAAAACCCCCTTATGGCTCTAGACCACCAAGAAACTGGACATTAACTCTTCACTGACCTAAACCAGGGGGTATGAAAAAATTACCCCCCTTCACCCTGCCCTTAAAGGGTTTCTAAAATTAAACCCTCACTACTTTGTTTTGGTTATACAAAGGTGGGCCAAAAATTTCCCTTATAGCCCCAAAACTTAGTAGGTTTTAAACTATGTTTGAGCTATTTTACTTCTGTATATGTTCTATTTGTCAGAAAAAAAGCAAGATGTTTTGCATATTCAGTACATAGAGCATACACGATTTTAAACTAGACCACATGTATTTTTAAAGAGACATCATCTGCTCTCTCTTGGCTCCTTTTTTTAGGGAATTCCTAAAACCCAAAGACAAACAGTGAAAAAAAAACAAATTGGGCTTTAAATGGTATGAGTAGGATCAAGTACAGAAAAATGAGTTATAGCACATTGAAATGCTATGAAAATTTCGAGATTGGGGGGGGAGGAAAATTTGGGGCCCATTGGCGGTGGGGTTTTGTCCCAGGGCGGGCTTTTAAATTTTAAAAAGGGATCAATAAAAATTTGAAAAAAGAAAAGGGAAGACGTCAGAGTTTTAAGGGAAGCGGAATAGAAGTTTTAAAACGGAGGCAGAAACCCAAAAAAAGTGTGGGGAAAGGAGGATATTTCAAAAGGGAAATGGAAAGCTGGATTGAGAACAACTGAAAAACTCTGCTTGTAATATTAAATTAATCTCAAGTCTCAGACCATTCTTTTTTTCCCTGTAGAAGCATCTTATTGGTAGATTAGAATTTACATGTTTTGAAAAGGCACCAATCCCCTTTCAACCCACATCCCACCCCCAAATTTAAATTAAAAAGCTTCAGCAGACAAAACTGAAAGGTTTTAATCCCCATGGGGGTTTAAAAACCATTACCAACTTTTTTCCAAATTATGACTGGTTTATGAAATTTAAATTTTAACCCCAAACATTACGCGGCTACAAATTTGACAACCGGGTTTCTACCATTATAGTGCTAAATTCAAACTAATTCAGAGAATGGAGTACTCAGTGTGTAGCAGGGTAGATTACAGCCGGGGTCCATTCTCCAGATTTCCCATACACACTTTTAATTTTGGGTTTTTTTTTTGCTTAAACAGAACCCGTATTTTTTCATCCCCCCCCAAAATTTTGGGTGTGAGATATTATGTAACACTCAAATTAGCAATGAGGGCCCCAAACAAAATGTTTTGAAAAATTTTGTCATACTTTCACCAACTGCATTTTTAAAAACCGACCCGCAAAGTTTTAAACCCAAAAAATTTATTTCTTTAAATTATTAAACACAGCACGTGTTTTAGCAAAAAACACACCCCTGGGAAACCCTCCTCTTTAAACGGGGGGTTTCCCATGAAAAAACAGGGGGTGTAAAGGCAGCAAACCCCAAAAGCATCCCCCATTTTCCCCTGGCAACCACCTTTTAAAATTTTTTTTTGAATTGGGGGGGAAAAGGGGCAGTGTTTTAGACGTGTTTAGTTTCAACCGGCAATAATCAATTGACACAACAACTGTTTTTGAGGTGATTAGGGTTTTAAACCCCCTCTTTAGCGGCTGTTTTCAAACAAAACCCTGTGCTCTTTTCCCAGCACCCACACCCTTCCCGCAACCACACACGCCCCTTCCCAGGGTCCCCTCTTGCCCCCCTCACTGTTTTAAAGACAAAACAACAATTGGGAACTACAGGGCCCCACCACTTCCCCAAGTAGGGCCCAAAAAAAAATTCACAAAAAGGAAACTCTTAAAACTTAACATTTAATTTTGTTGGGGGTCCGGCCCCGCGATCCCTACTGCGGGCCCGCCGCACTCTGCCCCGGTCCCCGGGGCGGTGCCGCCCCCCGGCCGGGGGTCCTCGGCGGGCGCACTCGCCCCCCGGGTTTCACCATTTAAACCGGCGCCTCCCCCCTCGCGTCTCCTGCTGCCCGGGCCGCGCGTCCCGTGATCTAAGGGGCCGCGCCCCCGGGGGCTTGGAGATTTAAAGGGCAGTGCGCCGGTGCTTGGGTAATTGCCGGGCCCTGCCTCTTTTTCACCGGGGCGCTTCCGCCCGCTCCCTCCCGGTTTCTTTAGTCCCTTTGCCTATTAGAAAGCTTTTCCTATTGTCTCGTCCGTCTACCGTGTCCGTCCCCTTCTTCCGTCTATTGCCCACGTATCTCTCCCCCGCCTGCCCTGACGCCTGCCTGTCCCGACCACAACCATAGCTGCCTCCCCTGACCTCCGCCGACCCCGACTACGAGCCTCCCTGCGTTTTTCACCAGGGGAACTTGGGCTGCACCGCAAGCAAGTCAGCGGGGTAACGACCTGGTAACCCCCGCCGCAGCAAGTCCATCCCGTTTTGCGGCGGGCTTGGTGAAACCGGGCCCTATTTAAATTTCCTTCCCGGGCGTGCTTACACCATCCTTGGGTGGCCAGTGGATCCATTCCGCGTCCGGAACCGAACAGTAAGATCCCCATGGATCCCGCCAAGGCACCGGCCCAGTGTGGCGGACCTCTCTCGCGTGGTGACCCGACTCTCAGCAACTGGCCCACAGGGAAACAGTGGATCAGTTGCCCACCTGGTGCAGAAACTCGTCCCGCCCACAGCAACCCCACCTCCTCCTGTGGCCGCCCCCCGCTCCGGCGGCTCCATGGCTCCGTTGGGCCCACTCCTTTTTGTCCTCCCCTGCCAAATTTTGACGGTGACCCAAGCCTGAGGGGTTTCCTCCCCCGGGCACCAGCACATTGATTTTAGGGGGGCCCAAATTCTTGTCAGAAAACTTCCAAAGGGGGCTTTGTGGTCAGCCTTTTGTCCGGGAAGCCCGGGGCCGGGCTACGCTCATGGGACAGGACGATCCTTGACTGCGGTCTGAGGCCTTCCTGTGAATTCCCAGTTCTTCGAGGAACCACTCGAGCCTCTTCTGCGGAGAGGGCACTTTTGAACCACGCCAGGGTGAAACTTCATCGGAGAGTACGCAGTACATTTTTCGCACCCGGCATCAAGCTGCCCCCGGGGGGAATGTCCCCGCCCTGGGGGCCCACCTTTTAAAGAAGGCCTTTCCAGCAGTATCAAGGGGCCCTTGCCGCAAGAGATTTGCCACCTCTCTGACGTTAATCCACCTGGCCACACCTTTGAGGGGCGTTCGCAGGAGGCAAAAGAGCTCGCCAAATCGCGACCGCGCGCCCCCGCCGCTGCCACCCTGGCCCCGGTTTTCCAGGACCTCCTCTCCGCTTCCTTACCATCTGAGGGGGAAACCCATGCAGGGGGATCAAGTCCCTTTTGAGCAAAAATTATCCCGTCCCCGTGCACAAAGTATGTCTGACTCGCCCGTCCGGAGCTGCCGTTTTCGCCCCCAACGCCCCCCGGGAAACACCCGACCTAGGTATGTTGGGGGGCCCCCCTGGGTGAGAACTCTTCCTCTCCACGCCTGACTATGCCGGTGGAGATCGGGCTGACCGGGTCTTGTATTCCGGGCCCCCTGCGTTCCGGGACCCCGGGTTCTCCCGGGGAAATTTTTAAACCCGCCCTTGTATCCCTTCCCCTTTTCCCTGTGGTTAGTCTGGAAAGCCGTTGGTGATATCCTCCGTCACGGGGACGCTTGGGACCCATCCAGTACGGGACCAAGCCGGTGACTCTCCACGTGGGCCCCGCAAAAGGAAAAGATCTCCCACTATTGCCTGGGTCTTCCTCTGCTCCTTTTGGGGCTCCCGTGGCTCGCACCATCCCTACGCTTAAATTTGGATGACCGGCGAGGGCTCGCTGGGGACCTAACTGCTGAACTCTTGTCTGGGGGCACCTCGCCCCTGGCCTCCCTTTCCTTCCCAACCTTTCCCCCCCGGGGCCCCTGCCGGGTTGCCCACGGGAAAACCGGATTACGCACGTCTTCTTGGGGAAGGGCCGGGTCCTTTTCCCCCTCATCCCCCTATGACTGCCCTATCGATCTACTCCGGGAGCCAGTCCTCCTGTGGCAGGGTTTAACCACTATCGGGACCAGAGAAACCCCGGCCCTGTGACCTACTTCGGGGAAAACCCGCAGAAGGGTTTATACGAAGTCCTCCTCCCTGGGGGGCAGGATTTTTTTCGGCAGAAAAAGATGGGTTCTTTAACGGGCCCCTGTATCGACAAACGGGGTCTTTAACAAGATCACGGTGGAAAAAACCCTATCCCTTGCCCCTGTCACGAACTTTCGACGGCTTTGCGGGGCAAGAATTTTCCCAAATTTTGACCGGAGGCCACCCCACAACTCTCCCCATTCGAAGGGGTGAGTGGAAGATGCTTTTAAACACACGGGGTGGACATTTGAAAATCTAGTCCATGCCCCCTTTGGGCTGTGCAACCCCCGCAGTCTTCCGGAATTTGTGAACGATATCTTCCCCCCCCCCCCCATCCCTTTTAACGTGTGGGGGCTACCTAGAAAGGGGCATTCTGTGTTTCTCGCCCATGTTTTAGACCAAACGCTCTCATGTCCCCTGGTATTGGAGCGGTTACTCCAACCACCTCACCTTTAATTGGAGAAAAGTCCTTCCCCCAGACCCCCTCCCGTTCCTTGGTTCTATCTGGGGAACCGGGGTTCCCAGATGGATCCTCCAAACTGTCGGCTGTCGTTCAGTGGCCCCGGCCGGGGGGCCTATGACTATACAGCGCTTCCTGGGCTTCTCGAATTCTACCGGGCAGTTTATCCTGCATTATTTTACCTTGGTGGCACCTATCATTGCCTTACCAAGAAGAAAACTCCCCCCTAGGCCCCTTTGGGGCCAGGGCCGAAAAGGGTTTTGCTCAACTTAAGCAAACCTTCCCTCGGCGCCCTCCTGACCAGACCATTTCCGGGAGAAAACCTTCTTTCTGGGGGGGACCCCTCCTCGGTCGGGGCTGGCCAATTCTTACGCAGAAAGGACCAAAGGCAAGAGGTACCTGTGGGTTTTTCTCCAAGAATTTTCTCCCTGCGGAAGAAATTACCCATCGGAGACCGGGGGGTTGCTGGCTATCAACTAGGCCCTAGAGGATTTGGCGTTTTTTTCTGGAGGGTGTCACTACCCCATCACCATTTTTCTCCGACCAAAAAAATCTTCTACCTTCAATGGCCCAACGCCCAACCCACGTCAAGCCAGGGGTCCCTTTTCTTTCTCGCGGGCTTCAATTTCCAATACATTTTCGGCCACAAAAAAAAACGTCGGGGCCCATGCGCTCTCCCGGGGCACGAGTGTTTTGGTTTTAGGGGCCCCCCACAAAAAAACCCCCCCCAACCCTATCTCGGGGACTCCATTGATTCGGAAAGGTTTTCCCTCCAGGAAAAAATTATGTCCGTTTTTTCCGCGGGGGAATTTTGAAAATGGGGACATTCTTTGTGGTTGGTCACCCAAACGCAAATCCTTTCCCCCTAATCTCTCGTTTTACTGGGGGGCCAAGCTTTTAGGGAAATCAAGGATTTCGTAAGCCTGGTTCTTTGGTCGTAAAAAACTCCTCCCACAAACCCGGGGTTTGCTCCATCCCGCCCCACCCCCTGGCCCTTGGACTCAGTGGGAATATTTCTCCGGGTTTCCTCCCTTTCCGGGGAAAACGGTCCTGGGTGGGGCGCGGACCGTTTTTCGAAGATTGCCACTTTTTTAAAATTTCCGTGCCAGGTCCCCCCCTTCCCCCCTTTGGCCAACCCGTTTTTTTCCCCGGAAGGACTTCCCCCCAACATTCCGGGTCGGGGTTCCCCAAATTTTTGTCTTTTCGGCGGGCCCTTGCCTTTTCGGGGTTGCAAGGGGGAAAACCCGATTTTTTTTTCCCCCCTCCACCCGCGAAGAAGGCCAAGTGGAGAGGATCAAACAGTTCTGGGGGGGGTATTTACCTTTTTCCCCGACAATTTACGGGGCCCCTTCTTCTTTTTTTTTTCCTAAACTCCCATCAACCCCCTTCCCCCCATTTTTCAACTCATCCAGCTCCCCCCCTCCATTCCATCACCCCTTTTCAAACATAGGAATTTATATCAAAATTTTTCAACCCCTTTAGGTTCCCTTGGAGTCAAATACAGGTGTTTTTTTAAACCCCCAAAACAACAAATTTCCCCTTTTCATTTCTGGAGCGCATTTAATACCAAGGGGAAATTAAACCTGTTTTTGTGGGTTTTTGTAGTTTTAAAAAACCCCTGGTTTTTCCCCCTTTTACTAAACTTCTGGTATTTTCGGAGCGCATTTAAAACCAAGGGGTTTAATTTCCTTTGTTTGGAATTTTGGGTTAAATACAGGGTTGATATTTCCCCAATACGCCAAATCACAACTTCAACTTTGGGGGATTTTAATCTTCCAAGGGTTTAATTTTTCACCCCTTTTTTTGGGAATTCTTGGGAAAAACCGTGGTGTATTTCGCCCCCTACATCAACAAATTCATCCGAGATTTTATTTGTGGGGCCCTTTATTTTTTCTTTTTATGTGGCAATTCTGTTAAACTGAAAGTTTAAACCCCCACCAAAGATAAATTGCACAAATTTTCATTTTCAATCATTTTTAATTTTTTTGAACTTTTCGTGTCCCCCCTTTATTCAATATCCTCCACAACCAAAAAGAAAAACAGGATTAACCCCCAAAAAAATAAAGAAATTTCATTGGGTTCTGTGTTTTTATCCCCACAATTAAAAAAAGGGGGAAAACCCAAAAATTGGCAAGTCATGGGGTGGGATAAACGCCCCTTTCCACGATTCCGAAAATGAGAGATCTCAGTTTCAGCAAAATGAGGAGCTTTTAGGAATAATTGGTTGCAACAAAGGTCTTAAAAGGGCCCAGTGATGGTGGGAAGGGGGGGCATACCATCCCTGTTAAAGAGGGGGGTGGTAGAAGGGGCAGCTTTCAGCAGAGGTGGGGAAACAGGCGGAAGGCCCCCCCCCCCAGAATAGTAGTGAGGGAGGTACCAAAAGAAAACCGGGTTCGGGTCTGTCCAGGTACTGCGCTGAGGGGTAAACCAAATCACTGGAGGTGAAGAAAGCTGCTCACACAATCCAGACTCAGGTTGCTGCTGATGGAGCTGGTACTGCTCGTAACCCCCCCCATCCCTCCCACCGCAGCCGGGAGTGGGACATGACTTTTTATGGAAACCCCCCCGTCAGACCTGCTATATAAAAAAGACCAGGGGCAAATAGGCAGCGGCCTTGGGGTACATAGTTTTCTCTATAGAGTTGAGTTTTCCTCCGTCTTTGGGAGGTAAAAAAAGCCCCCATTTGGGGGCCATAATGAGGGTCCAAGAGGGGGGCCAGAACATACCCCTGCCGGATGGGGACAATTCAGCGTCAATAGCCCGGGAAATCAGCAGCAGCGGGCCATCTGCACAAATGACCAGGGGACTCCCTGCCTCCATCCCACTGGTACTCCATGTGTCGGCATCTTCCTGTCTTTCCCAAAACCCCCGGGGGGTTTTGCCCTCCCTTACCTAATAAAAAAAAACACTCATGTCGCCCGACACGCTTGTGCTCAATGTCTTCCTCCTCCATTCGGGCCCCCCCGGACTCATGTGGCCGTGAGATGTATCACCATTCCGGTCCCTGAC
>JAODAL010065132.1:0-18379 GCA_025379985.1 Phyllomedusa bahiana | reverse complement strand
GTTCTTACTAAATCAAGGGCTGTGTCTCTCCTCCCAGTAGGCGTCTCTCCTCCCAGTAGGCGTCTCTCCTCCCAGTAGGTGTTTCTTCCCTCACTGAAGACTGGAGACATTATCATTCTGTGTGAGCAGTGGAAGGGAGAGGATGTCACAGCTCTACAGACCTGCTGCAATGGTCAGTTCTCATGCCTGGAGAGCTGTCACCTTCCTCCACAAGCTCCTTGTAACCAGAACACCTCTATTGGTGTAAACTGTTATACATAGAGCCTGAACTGATCGAACAAATGTGAGAAATGCACTCTGCTCCCCCATCTGCTATCAGGCAGGAGGTAGAGGGGAACAAACTGTATAAGGCTGTGTTATATGGGGGAGAGTGAATCTAGCAACTAGAGACTCAGTAATCCTTCACACAGAGCTGGGAGAGGAGCTCAGAGAGGCTTTATTATACAGACACAGCCATCACACAAAGCTGAGGCACCTAGTTTCACTTTCATTCTACACAACTCAGAGGGGAGTAAGCACAGAGTGCAGGCAGCTAATCACAGCACAGGGGGCATGTCACAACAGGTTGAACTAAATATCAGTCAGCTAATCACAGCAAAGGGGGTGTGACCCGACCTCAGGTTGCAGACTTAGGTGTAGAACACACAGATTAGCTTATATCTACTATACTAAATGATTTAGGTAGTACAAACCAATTGCAAAAGTGCTTACTTTTACTGTCTCCATCATTACAGATATGATCTTTGTAGTGAGAAAACCCCTTTAAGTCACCAGCATGTTATTTTAAGATGCTGAAATCTAACTTATATTTTAATTATTTAACTTGATGTAACAATTATAAATATGCAAAAAAAAGAAATAAACTATTGCTGCAGTCATTGCAAACTAGGTGTTACGACCATGCTTATTCAGGCCTCAGGGCAGTCCTCACTTCACTTTTGGCCATGATTCTGTGCCTGTAATATAAGTTTTCTCTGTGTCAGTCTGAACTCTGCCTGAGCCCAGCACTTGCTGTGTGGTTATTGACAAGTTTATACCCCTCCCATCTGGCTGCTTCTGCTAATCCTAGAACTGGGCTGCAGATGATTACTCTGAGTGGTGATTGACATTTGCCTTCGCCACTCATCTTTTTTGCCTGCCAGCCTCAGTTCTGTCTAGTTTGTCTTGAACATTGCTTGTGATAGTCTCCTTTTGGCTTTAGTTGGCGGTTTATATTCTCTTGTGTTACCTGGTTTCTTTGCCTCTCCTTTTGACCATCGTTTTTGCCTGCTGACTTTGTACCGTTTTGCTATCTTTGGTTTGACGTGTTTTTGCCTGACCCTTCTTTATTGGGTTTGTCTGTCTTGTTTTGTTCTGTGTGCCGCTTTACTAGTGCAGGGCACATCGACCAGTTGTCACCGACCGCTTAGGGTCAGGGCAGCAAGATAGGGTGACAGTGCGATGTCACCCTTTCTTGTTTCTAGGGCCCCTCCCAATAGGTTAATGAAAATGTGTACTCATCGGGCAGTTACATAGAATATCTATATATGTATATATATATATATATATATATCTCTATCTATCTATCTATCTATCTATCTATCTATCTATATATAAATATATATATATATATATAAAGATATTCTAACCTTAAATATTTCTCCTACTGATTTGAGTTTTATTAGAGCAGAGGTGGAAGAAAACTCATTTTCGGTAGTTTTTAGGTATTTCAAGTATTACGTATTTCAATAGTGTTTGGTCCAGGATTGTATTTCTGTGTTTTTACTTTTGCTATTGAAAACCATACCTTTTTATTCATGTATAGAAATCTCTTTTTAGATAATTTGTTCTTTATTACACTACAATATCTTCCATTTCCATTTTTATAGAGATATTTAGATCAGTAACTGTCCCTACAAGAGCTCACAAGTTTCCCTATCTTAGACATACATGTACCATAGGTGTTTTTGCAGGAAACAAAATGAACCTATCTGTATGTTTTTGGAGTTTGATCAGAAACCTGAGTACCCAGTGGACACCCAAACAAACCTAAGGAAAACATAAACTCTTCATACAGATGTTGCTGTTGGTTAGATTAAGACAAAGGTCCAGAAAACACTGAATCATTGTGTATTCCAGTTACCAAATATAAACATATTTAGGCCAGTTTAAGTATTTTCTCTACTCTCTGCTCACCCTCACCACAATTTAAATTAATCATACAATGCTCCTCTTTTTTCTACTATTAGCAGAAATTAACCCACATTTACTAGGACTGGCATATCTTACACAAGTCTAAGTTCACATCTGCATCATAGTCTCTGTTCGGAGCCTACGGCGCAGAGAAAATGAAAGGTGTGGGAAGCGGATCCCACGTAAAACGCATCCCATGGCTTCCATTTTCACCTCTGCACTGGAGGTTCCAAATGGATGTGAACCTTCTTAGGGAAGAAGTTGGGGTGACATGTTACAATTATTAAAAAGTGGATACATCCTAATACAAATAATATCTTTGGACTATCTAAAAGTCAGAAAATTAAACGTACACTTCCTGAAAGAATGCGCAGATTTGCAGCACATTTAGTTTGTTTTTGTCTATCTTGTTAATAAGTTTGACTGAAACTTGAAAAATAAACAACTTGATTTAATTACTTTTCAAAACAAAGGTGTTATGAGAAATTTTTGTGAAAGTTTTTCTCTCTTTGGTGTAGTTTATGCCAAAACTGATGAAAACTCCCTAATAAATGTGGGCCACTGTCCTGTAAATCCTGTAGGCTGTTTGCTGTAGGAGTTTTGGAATAAAACTAATTTCAATTTATTTATTTTTTTAAGAATTCTAGTGCAATACAATACTATTGATCAAGTGAACTCTCTATACACAGTTTTAATAAGATTTATTGGACAGAATAAGAAGTCTTGAAAAACACTGTACCATAACATGAACCGCTTATAATCGATATATCCTTTACGGAACCTGGTTACCTAGTGCTCCATGATGCATTTTTAGTCATGGAGTCCTGCGGGTACTGTGGCTGTACCTGCAGTAGTTAGACAGATGGAAAGTGTTCCCTCTGTCAGCCCATCAGCCCCCATGTAATGTGATTACATGGTGTTGGGTTATCATGGCTGCAGAGGCTTGATGAAGGCCACCAAATTTTCCATCTTAGTATCTCTATTAGGCCCTGCAGGAGGCATAATCCCTCTACACGTTGCTCTCTTATATAAAAACCATAAAACAGTATAAAGCATACATTAGTAAAAAGATGACATTATTTAACAAGCAAGTTGAACTCCATAAAAAAAAAAAAAAATAATGGCAGAAGTGTATTTTTTGTTTGTTCTGCCCCCCAAAAGATGGAATAAAAACTTATTCCATACCGATAAAAATCACAGCTCACAAAAAACAAGCCCTCTCACAGCTCTATCAACAGAAAAAATAAAATAGGTGGCAGAACATGGCAATACAAAGAAAACTATTTTATGTTAACAAGTGTTTTGATTTTATTATAGCAGTAAAACATATACAATATATTAATTTAGTTTTGCTGTATTCATATTAACCCATAGAATAAAGTTAGGGATTTTCAATACATTACACGCAGCCGAAAATGCTGAAATTCAAAATACAAATTGTATCACAAAATCTGTCATATGTCTAGGTCGAAAAGAACTATGAAGCTGAAACTTTTGGAACACATGATAGGAATGTACTGTCCTAAAGAGCTGAAATAGTTATGTCCTTAAGAAACAACCTTGGGACATTAATAGGAAATAAAAAAGAAACTAAAATAATAGGCAAAAGAGAATCAATATGATTATTTGTTATTATGGGTATTTGTAAATCAAATCTTTCTGTATGTTTGAAATATTTTAATCAGATGCTCATATTAAAAGTGGACACATGGCTTGGGAGTCCTTTATAGATTATTGTTCAAAGAAGAAATAAAAAAACAGTGATATTCAATCACTCAGATTTGGTATATTTTATGTAATATTTGTACATTTCCATAATGTGAACATAGGTATATATATGTCTTACCCCCATGTAAACAGATGAATCCCCCTGCTGCCCTCTTAAAGCATGCAGTCACACATGCATATATTAAGGGAGAGATTTTTCACTTGCATCCCCTTCCTTACATGTCTCCGCCTAATATTTACTGTTTCACTGCAGACAGATTTTTTTGAGGACTAATAAAGTTTCTGAATATTTACTATGGGCTTAAAGGGGTTGTCTCTCCTCAGAGTTTAATAGATACATCCTGTCACTTCCTGGTCAGACTGTCTGTAATTAGCATACGAGCTCTGTGCATTCACTCCTTGTATTCAACTCTGTGCTTTCAGTCTGCTAATTAGTTTAGATTAGCTTAGAAGCTTCTCTGAAACTGCTAGTAGGAGATTTACATAAAGTAAACAACAGTAATTACTAGCTTTTGTCTGAAAGTTCAGATAACACACACATGCTCACTCTGGCTGCTGCGACCTGTGTGATTCCGTCACTCCCTGCTATCACATAGAACAAACAGCAGGGGAGAAGGAGTACACAGGTCATTCACTGGGGACCCAGAAAGAGCCAGGAAGGTGATAAAATCATCTGTAGCTCATTAACAAAAAAAGATGAACAAAGCAATGTATTTGGAAAATGTCTTCATTTAGTGTTCCCTAAAGCTATTCTTTGTAGCGAGACAACCCCTTTAAGGGCAGGGAAAGGAGGGCAATAGGTCACTGGTAGGTAAGGAAGTAAAATCTCAACTAATTAGATGTAATTCAAATTTTTATGTACTGTATTCATATATACTAAAATAGAAGATGGATAAGCTTAAGGAAGCATATTATTTTAACACCCTTTGCATTTTTGGGGGTGCTGATATAGACATTAGATATATCCCTTTTATTACTAGTATAAAATGTGTTTTGTCAAAAAACCAAGGGTCTGCTTTGCTAAAAATGACCTTACCTCTATTATCACATGTACCAGCATGGTCATTGGAAAAATGTGACACCTCATGGCCACACAGTCAAATGTAATAACTAATTGAGAATTATTCCATTCAAAATAAAGGTAACCATGGTAACTATTTAGACTTCTAATAAATATTTTTGCTTCTTAAATGTAGGAAGAAAAGATGGCTACTGGTCCCTAGCCCTTAAAATAATGGGGTATTCGTAGATCACACATTTATGGCATATACCATAAACATGGGAGATGGGAATACCCCTTTCAAAAGGTTGTCTATTTCTAACCAATCTGTAGAAATAGTAGAAAGAAAAAAACATTTTAAGCCACAAACAATTCAGCATTAAAACTCACAATGTGTCTCCAGTCTTTTTTCACAAGCAGTCAGCCTGCAACTGATGATGGCAAACATTGGCATCATTGTTCAGTGATGGAAACGGTGAAGCCAACATTATGTCAATCGGTATGTGCCTCCTGCAGCCAATCAGTTGTTTTAGCGTTCACAGGCTGTTCAGTGGACATTACCGTTCCCATCAAGAAGTGGTTATGTCAATAAAAACATATATATAAACAGGTCCACGTTTAAAGGCAAAATGTATATACTGAGTCCCGTGTTTGGTTCACATAAACAGGTTCTCCATACCTGCCTGCAACGCTTTACAAACAATGGTGGTGAAACCAGTAAAAAATTCCAAATACTTTAATAATTCCTTCTTTAAAAAATCTCACTGACATTAATCCATTCAATACAGAGTGTCAGACAATGCAACAATGTAATAGGATACTCCGTATTTAGTTGCGGTCATCCAGGCCGTTCAACGCATCAATGCATCAGTCCATTGATTGCTCCACCTCGAGGAGCTGGAGACGCCGACCACCAGAGCGGGCAAAGACGCACAGCAAGTGCGACGTTTCGGGGAAAGCTCCTCCCCTTCCTCGAGCACATGCGTCATAGAGTACCACATCCTTAAAAAGGTAAGTAGAAAGCAAGTAAAAACAAACTTTAACCCGTTCACAACACGCAATATATACAACCTTACCAAAACATCCTAAGATTAAAACATTCACAGAGTCCTTTCGGGGCTAGTGTTTCTAAAGTAGCTATCCAATATGCTTCTCTCTTTAATAAGCGATCAGTAATAAGTGATTTGTCCTCGACCCATATTTTTTCTAGAATACACCAACGTAATTCACATACGTCGTGTCGGGCTTCAAAAAAGTGTCTCGCCACGGTGGTTGCACCATAGGATTTTGTTTCTGTTTTTTTCTCAACACTTCCCTGTTTTTTCTTTAGTCTTATTGCAGCTTTGTGTTCGTTAATCCTGATTTTTACTGGTCTTGCAGTTTGTCTGACATAGACAAACCCATATGGGCATTTTAACATGTATATAACACCGTCACTATCGCAGGTATGAAACCCCTTGATTTTAATAGGATACCCTTTTGATGGATGTTAGATAATGTCTCCCTTTATTATAATGGTGCAGTTTTGGCACCGTAAACAGGCAAAAGTGCCTGACCGTGTACTTTTAAACAGGGTCTGTTTCCTTGATGCTTGTGTTTTTTTTATGTCAGATGACATTAGTTGTTGGCCTAGAGTTCTTCCTTTTAGGTAGATTAGCCTGGGGGGCTCCCTGAACAGGTGGCCATATTTATTATCACTCCTCAATATCTTCCAATAATTGAGGATAGTTTGTTTCACCAACCCTGCATGTCGGTCATACACTGAAATAAAATTAAACCGTTTATTTGGACTTTTTTTCTTTTTGGTTTGTAACAGTGTTTCCCTAGGGATGGATAGAACCTCCAGGCCTACTTTCAGAGACATGCACAAACTGTTTTTCAAAGAACATCATGTAAAAATTCACATAACTTGGCGCTACAGGGGACCCCATCGAGGTCCCCTGTGGCTCTGCACATTGGATATCAAGTCCCTTTTCACCAATATCCCTTTTGAAGAAGGTAGGATTGCAGTAAGGGAAACACTCTGCTAGGATGCCAGCCTAACTAATGAAAAAATAGCATTTTTGATGCAACTTCTGGACTTGGTCCTCACTGAGAATTATTTTCTATTTGGGGACCAACTTTACTTGCAGCTACAGGGGACCTCGATGGGGTCCCCTGTGGCGCCAAGTTATGCTAACCTTTACATGATGTATTTTGAAAAACAGTTTGTGCATGCTTCTGAATTTTCTAATGACATAATGACTTGGTTTCGTTATGTCGATGATGTTTTTCTTTTGTGGTCTGGATCGGAGTCCCGGCTGGGAGATTTCATGGAATATCTTAATCAGATACACCCACTGATTCAATTCACATTAACAAAGGACACGAATACTATATCATATCTAGATGTCCTTATACGGAGAGAGGGCGATACACTATGTACGTCTTTATATTCCAAAGAAACAGATCGTAACAATATCCTCCACCGCAAAAGTCAACATGCCCCCCAAGTGTTTAGGGGTCTAGCTCGTTCCCAGTTTGTAAGAGCTAGAAGAATTTGTTCTGCCGATGAGGATTATTTAATAGCCATGAATGAGCTAACTGAAAAATTCCACTCTAGAGGATATGATAGAGAGGAATTGCAGAAAGCCTGGAGGTTCTATCCATCCCTAGGGAAACATTGTTACAAACCAAAAAGAAAAAAAGTCCAGATAAACGGTTTAATTTTATTTCAGTGTATGACCGACATGCAGGGTTGGTGAAACAAACTATCCTCAAATAGTGGAAGATATTGGGGAGTGATAATAAATATGGCCACCTGTTCAGGGACCCCCCCAGGCTAATCTACTGAAAAGGAAGAACTCTAGGCCAACAACTAATGTCATCTGACATAAAAAACCACAAGCATCAAGTAAACATACCCTGTTTAAAAGTACACGGTCAGGCACTTTTGCCTGTTTATTGTGCCAAAACTGCACCATTATAATAAAGGGAGACAGTATCCAACATCCATCAAAAGGGTATCCTATTAAAATCAAGGGGTTTCATACCTGCGATAGTGATGGTGTTATATACATATTAAAATGCCCATGTGGGTTTGTCTATGTCGGACAAACTGCAAGACCATTAAAAATCAGGATTAACGAACACAACGCTGCAATAAGAATAAAGAAAAAACATGGAAGTGTTGATAAAAAAACAGAAACAACATCCTATGGTGAAACAACAGTGGTGTATTCTATAAAAAATATGGGTCGAGGACAAATCACTTATTACTGATCGCTTATTAAAGAGAGAAGCGTATTGGATAGCTACTTTAGAAACACTAGCCCAGAAAGGACTCAATGAATGTTTTAATCTTAGGATGTTTTTGTAAGGTTGTATATATTGCGTGTTGTGAAAGGGTTAAAGTTTGTTTTTACTTGCTTTCTACTTACCTTTTTAAGGATGTGGTACTCTATGACGCATGTGCTTGAGGAAGGGGAGGAGCTCTCCCCGAAACGTCGCACTTGCTGTGTGTCTCTTCCCGCTCTGGAGGTCGGCGTCTCCAGCTCCCCGAGGTGGAGCAATCAATGGACTGATGCGTTGATGCGGCATGCATGGCCGCAACTAAATACTGAGTATCCTATTACATTGTTTCATTGCCTGACACTCTGTATTGAACGCATTAATGTCAGTGAGATTTTTTAAAGAAGAAATTATTAAAGTATTTGGAATTTTTTACTGATGTCAATAAAAAGACTTGTGGCTGCTGAGACCACTAATTGTCTGAAGCAGTCACGACATGTGAAAAAAAGACCACATAGACCTTCAATACTGGATCAGCAGAGGCTTAAAATGTTACATATACGTTTTGGTACTTTATACAGATGACTGCTATTTTTAATTTTTTGGTGGGGAAGTTGGACAAAACTCTTAAGTTTTAGGGAAATACTTATAATTCCCTTATGTGGTATTCACAAATAAAGACCTGGGGTCTTCTTCTAGCTTCCTTTGTAGTCAATAGCAGAAATAATTTTGAAAGCCCATCCTTTTCTCAGTGCATGAAGAATATTGCCTCTTAAAATAATCAATATCTAACAGAATATTATGACATCACTTATTGCAAGCAATTATAGTATCATGATAGTGAAAGAAGAGGAAATTGCCCTGACAGCTTTACATCTCAGGAAGCCAGGTAGAGCTGGTAAAGATTTAAGGATATGGAAATAAACTCTAAAATTATAAAAAAAAATAAAAAATTTGAGTTTTCAAACTTTGACCTAGGTTCAATTTCCATGAATTTTGAGGCCTGATTTTAGGTCAAGTACCGCTGCTTGCTTTCTGCGTGGAATGGGGGAGCTGATGGAGCTATTGAAACATGCCACAAGACTCACTGCTGTGATTATCTGTCAAGGGAGTGTCGTCTTCTACACTATCATAGACTATGATATAATCTATGAATAAGGAATTTACTCTTCTGAAAACTTTACTTCTCTAAAACATCGAATCTTAAAATTTTCCATTTAATAAAAACAATTCCACCGCTTTCATATTATCTGCTTTATGTATTGCTAAATTCCTAGTAAAATTATGTTTGTAACCATTCATTACACCCAACCAATATAAGGGCGTTAGCTCTCTAGGATATTCCCATTAATATTGTTGTCCAGCTGCTGACATTCCTATGCTGCCCAGACCAGATACATCACTGCTTTTGGTTTAGTCTGTTCATAGGAGTATTTAGAAGTCTCCCTTGAAGTGTTTTAGGAAAAATATTATAGCAATATATAATATCTATCTCCTTTACACGCATCTCCTGACCTCACAGTCTATTATAATCCAGTATTTAAGCAGCTTAATCTCTGTTGAAGGAATCAACCTGTTGGGGGTAGTGTATGCTACTGTATCCCAAAAAATTATCAATCACCTGGCTTCTAAACAAATCTACTTTAGATCGTTAGGTTGAATGCTCAATGAAAGTGTTAAAACTTTACAGCTTTGTTTCATAAGTTAGCTTGTGTTCATCTATCCTTATGTCTGTCTTCCATAAGTCAGTAACAGATGTCTGCCATAATAAATCTCAAAAAGTAAAACAAAACTGCATTGTTTAAACATATACTGTCACTAAATAAGCAAATAAGCATGATTTATCTTGTGTTTCCAAACCATCTGGGTTCTTTATGAAGAAAAGTGCATCTTATGTTCAGATGAGGTTTAATGACATAAATACGAGTACATGTAGATTGGAGTGTTTACAAAGCCCTGTTTTTTATTCTTGCATTCTTCTTTCCATAAATGTTTATTTTAATCATTAGTTGAAGTTGTTTGAGTTAAAACTTTTGATGGTCTGAGAACCCATGTGTTTAAAATCCATACCACTTTACAAGCCTTGAATGGGTTACCGCTGCAATGTCAATGAGTAGTTTTGGATTATAATCTTTATCAGCAGGGTCTGGATCTGTTCCATTCAGTCACAGTGGTGATATTCTAAATTTGGGAGATGAAGTGATAAAGAACTATACGCAGCACCTTAAATATACAAGCTATGTGTATATGATATTTTCTTGCAATTTCCTGAAGTGAAGGCCCACATGTGACTAAAATTGGTTATAGTCAGTAAATGTAAAATTGAATCTTATACCAAGCAATGGATCTGAATGAATGAGGGAATAATTGTGAATAGTGTTACGAACCACAGATGTGTTGGATGCCAACCATACTGCCTCCAGCTGGTTAGGTGTTGGGAAAGTGGTGACTGCCTCCAGCTGGTGAGGTGTGGGGAAAGTGGTGACTGCCTCCAGCTGGTGAGGTGTGGGGAAAGTGGTGACTGCCTCCAGCTGGGGAGGTGTGGCGCCAAAAGGTGACTGCCTCTAGCTGGTGAGGTGTGGCGCCAAATGGTGACTGCCTCTAGCTGGTGAGGCAAAAGGGAAAGTGGTGACTGCTTTTAGCTGGTGAGGCAAGAGGCAAAGTGATGACTGCCTCTAGCTGGTGAGTTGTGGTGCAAAGTGGTGACTACCTCCAGCTGCTGAAGTGTGGGGCAAAATGGGGACTGCATCACTGGGAGGACAAAGCACAGCAAGAAAAGCTTACATAGTTGGTTTTCAATGCTGAACTAAAGAAGAATTCACTCACCAGAAACACTCATCCTTAAAGGGGTTGTCTAATCTTAAAGTTTCATAGGATGCATGAATGAAATAATGCTGCTTTGCTCTGTCACTTCCTGGTCAAGCTGTTTGTAACTAGCATATGAGCGCTGTGTATTCAGACTTCTATTTTCATCAGTCTAAATTGGCTAGATTACTTTCTCTAAGGTCCAGAGAAGCTTCTGAGCTAATGTAAACAGTAGAGTAATTAGTCTTTTGTCTGAAAGATCAGATAACACACAAGCTTTCACACTGCTGGCCAGGACCTGTGTGATGATGTCACTCTCTGCTATCAGATAGTACAAACAACAGGGGAAAAGGAGTACACAGGTCAGTCACTTAGGAAACCTGAGAGCCCTCAGAGGGTGATAAAATCACTTGTAGCTCCTTAACAAAAAAAGATGAACAAAGCAATATATTTGGAAAACATCTTTATTTAGTGTTCCCTACATTTTGAAAGCTATTCTTTGTAGTGAGACAACCCCTTTAAAGAGTTTTTTTTGCCAAGTTGTTTCATATACCCTGTTCTGCACAGCTTGCTTTAAGCTTCCACTTCCTGTTCAGGCTGTGGATGGTTCTACAGCAGTGACTGAAATTTTAGCTCTGCTATTCTTAACTGTGCATATTAGAGGAACATTGATGATGGAGTGGTTATAGCTGCAGCATACAAGGCTACAGAGCTCTAAATGGTTAACGGGTGTAAGTAAGAAATATAAACAAGTTCCTGTGCTGCTGATGAGACACAGCAGAGAGTGACATTACCATCTAGCCACTGCTAGAACAGAGAGAGGCGCTCGGTAACCTACAAAACCTTCTGTAAACAGGAGAATAGAATTGCTCTAACTCTAAAATAAAACAAAATCAGAACAACAATGTATTTGGTAATAATCTTTATTTATCTTTACATACAGTTTTAAAGCTAATCATTGTGGTGAGAATACCCATTGACATACAGTACAGACCAAAAGTTTGGACACACCTTCTCATTGTCACGGATGCCCCTGCGACCCTCGTCCCGGGTCGCAGGCGCACCCGTGCCCCGACTCCGAGCGGCGCCCCGTCCCGCACCTCGGGTCCGGGGTCAGCTAATCCCGCTGCCCAGGGTCACCAGTGAATTACCCGGGACCTCACGCTCTATGGCCCCGGTCCGTTCTCGGTCTTATCGGCTGCGGTACCGTGCGGGCGGCGCGCCCTGTAGGTGCTCAGCCGAAGCGCCGCCGGGCAGTCTGAGAATTGTTAAAGGGACCAGTGCGCCGGTAATTACGGCCTATATTTTTTTTTTTTTGAGGGCACTTGACCTCGCTTTTTTTTATGGCACTCGGGCCTCTTTCCCAGTGGCTTTGCCGGATTCTATTAGATGCACATGCCTTATTGGGGAAAGGGCTGTTCCAGAAAGCCTGTCCTCTTGCATAACCGTGTACAAAGCCCTTTTGCCTTACGTCTAGCCGACCACGATCATTGAGACGACTGCCCCTGTCCTTTCTGCTGTCTACGTTCTCGATATCACGCCGCTTGCCCTGCACCTTCTTGCCGGTCCCCGACTCGAGCTGACTGCCGATTATTACCTCGACCTACCCTTGGGCCGCCAACTGACAGGACGATAGCCCTTGCAGTGGGCTTGGTAGTGGACCTGGTGACTCCGACACGCAGCAAGGCCATCCGCGCTTTGCACTGGCGGGATCTGTCGAATCATCCGGGACCACTTAGTATACACTCTCTGGTGTGGGGCTTACGCCATCGCCTGCGGGTGGTTCCAGCGGGATCCATCGCCTCGCCGCAAAGATCCGTGCTAAACAGTAAAGAATACTCGGTCCATGGAAACAAGATCGAAGTGTTCGCCGTTATTGCCAATGGCCACTGCCCAAGTGGGCCTGCGGGCCATTACAAGGTTCCTGGGCTTCTGCTAACTTCCTTCCGGCAGTTATTCCGTAACTTACCTCCACTGGCTGTGGGAGGCTCCCAATTGTAGGCGCCCTTACGAGGGGGAAGGAACGACCATTACAGCGGAGCTGGCATTGCCGAGGCCGAGGAAGCGTTTCACAAAGCTTAAAAACCAGGCCTTTGCCTCTGCGTCATCCTGTCGCGGCTCGGACCCAGCAGTAATGGTAACCCTTCTAGCTTGAAGTTGATGCCGCCTCAGGACTGGGTAGATGAGTCGCTGGGAGCAGTCCTCACGCACAAAAAGAAGTCTCTAAAGGTGCCCACAGGCAAAGCGCAGTCACTTGTGCTGCCTTCTTGTCTAAAACTTTTTCACAGGCGGCACCCATAGACCGGCCACTTACCACACACACCATTGGGAGATCGGAATTATTAGCATAAATGGCCCTTTGGCGAAGAATGGCGGATATTTGCTGGAAGGGGCCCGGCACACCATCTGTATATTCTCGGATATTAAAAACCTCCACTAGTACTCCAGACTGCCCAGCGGACTTAATCCACGTTCCAGGGCTAGGTGGTCGCATTTTCTTCTCAATGCGAGCTTTTATTTTAAGATTCAATTTCCACCCTGCCGCAGAGAGAATAACGTGAAGGCATTTTGACCCATCTCCCGTGCCTCCGTGCGTGGGGGTGAAGAAGCGATCACACAGAGCACATAATTCCTCCGGAAAGCCTTATCTCCGAAGCCCCCTGTCGTTCATCCGGAACGTCCCACCCACCGGGGAGGACATAGTCCGACCTGCGCTCCGTTGGCGTATCCTGAAGTGGGGTCACTGCTCGCTGGTGGCCGGGCACTACGGGTTGGCCAACAAAAGCAACGTTGTGTCTACTGATTTCCCGGTACTTGTTGGGTGGCAGGACCTCGATATGGACGTTAAAGATTCGTTCCAGGCGTGCTGTTACTACTGTGCTTCGCAACCAAGGCTCCTCGCACTCCACAAGCCGGCATGGCTCTTTGCACCCATTGCCCATACCTGAGCAATCCACTGGTCTCAAGTTAGCATAGCGATGAGAAATTCATAACCGAGCCTACCCCCGCCTCCCGTACGGGTAATACTGAGATTGTGTTGGGGTGAGGTGGGTAGGACATAAGGTTTTCTTATAAGATGGCAAGACATTTTGTCCCTCGTTGAAGTTTCTGAACCTTAGGACACTCGCGAGCTCAACGGACGAGTCTATTTTTTCGCTCCACATTTGCGCAGTCTGACAACCGGTCTCACTCTCCAAATCCATCTCTGATCGGCGGGGTGCAAGCGTTTGTTTCTTAATTTCTGGCGGGCCCTTTTGCGCTTTATGTACTCCTAGGGGAAGCTGGACTTCTCTCGGCTCTTTACTCCACCCATCAACGACTTATCGGATTTGGCCAGCGTGGAGACGAGAGTGTACGTGAATATAGGTTCCTGGGATGTTACCTGCGCCACTTCCGTGTTCTGGTGCACGAATATAATAAGAGACTGGGCAATCTTACTTCCTTGGGCGGCAGAGATTTTAGTTATAATTCCCTAGAGTCAGACGTCCGCGGGGTGCCTCTCCCCTTCTACGTTGGTAGTCGGCTTTACATCCCGACCATACTGCTCCCATCTAGTCGGACTAAATCATACGATCCGGTACCAGATGCTGACACTCCTGGTCAAGGATATTGGGGACCGTGGTACCTGAGCCGACCAAATCTCTCTTTGCTCCTGATGCGTCTGACCGCATTGAACAGGCGCAGGCAAGATAAATGAAGAAGCCCTACATCCATGTCTTCTTCCCGGGGAGGTTGATAAGGGTGGGCTGTCAGCACCGATAGGTCCCCACATAAGAAACAATTCACCTAGCCTTCACAAACTGGGACCCCGCTTTGTAGGACCCTTCGAGGTCTTAAGCGCATTAAACCGGTCGACATATAAACTCCGGCTCCCTCCTGTACCATGCGTTTAATCCCGAACAGTCCCTTCCTGAAATGTCTCGCTCACTAAAACTTGAGGGTCCTTCAACTTCGTTTCTCTCAGAAGGCGCGAGGTCCGTCTCAGTTGTGCTGATGCAGCTATTGGTCTTTGTGGTTAAAGAAAATCCTGGGTATGAGGAGGGTGGTTAGAAGAGGGGGCAACGTTATTTTATATAGTTGGACTGGAGAAGAGTGGTTCGGGGAGGGCCGGAGGAATGAATCGTCGGAGCCGGAGGAGAGGAAGAAATCCTGGACCGCAGCATTATTCATGAATTTCTCCACTCTAAAAGGAAGGAAAGGGGCGGGACCCAAGGGGGGCGGATGCGTGTACGTTTTCTCGGATACCCTGACGACCTCTGTCTGCCGGGTGCGAGGAGCCATATGCCGTTTGCCCCGGTACTGCAAGAAGCGGAAGCCCGTTCCCGACCTCGGATCCGAGCGTGTCCGCTCTCCCATATCGGCTGCCCGGCGTCTCCCCGTGTCTTACCCCGGCCTTCGTGTCCTGCTATCACGTCCGTCTCGGTTCTCTCGAGCTCGGGTGGAGCTGGCGCCGCCCCTTAGGGAGCGACAGCGGAGCCTGCGAAGTCTGAGAGTTTAAAGGGCAGTGCGGGCACGGATATATCTGGCCATTTGCAGCGGCACTGCTCCTATTTTTCAGCTCAGCCTCTTACAAGTTGGGCCTTTGCGGGGATCCTTTAGTGAACATGCATATTGGGGGAAACGCGTTCCACGTGAAAGCCTTGTATTGAGCTAAAGGTGTACCAGGAGCCCTTTTGATGATCGTTTACAGACCACCGATCCTTGCCGCCTCTGCCCTAGTGACCTTTCTGCCTGTCTACGTGTTCGCTGAATCACAGACGACTGCACTGCACCTTCTTGACTGTCAACCGTCTCGAGCCTGGACTGCCGATTCTGTAACCTCGCCTACCCTTTATGGCCGCCGAACCCGACAGGCACTAGCCCGCACAGTTGGTTTGAGTCGGTAGTGACCTGGTTGGACTCCCGCCGCAGCAAGTCCATCCGGCTTTGCGCAAGGCGCTGGTGATTACCGTGGACCCCACTTAGGCATACTCCACTCCCTGGTGAGAGGAGCTTACGCCATGCACTAGCGGTTGGTCCGTGTAAGCGAATATCACTCAGACACCGTCTAACACTCATTCCACATGTAGTTCAGTGTAATTTTCATGACTATAGACACCAAATTGTAGATTCACACTGAAGGCATACACAAAACTATGAATTAACACATGTTGGGACATTATATACTTAAACAAAAAGTGTGGAAACAACTGAAATGATGTTCTTATATTTACTAGGTTCTTTCATTGGTAGTCTCACTCTCTCTTTCGCTTTTGATTACTGGCTTCTGCACACTCTTGGCGATTTCTCGTTGATGCAGCGTTCAAGAGGTAGTCAACTGATAATGGTCTTCCAAGTCTTGAA
Source organism: Phyllomedusa bahiana (assembly GCA_025379985.1). Classification (NCBI taxonomy): domain Eukaryota; kingdom Metazoa; phylum Chordata; class Amphibia; order Anura; family Hylidae; genus Phyllomedusa; species Phyllomedusa bahiana. Next base: position 2,061 of record JAODAL010065132.1, on the reverse strand, counting down.
GGACAGTTCCCAGAGGCATGCTTAGCACTTGGGATGGACCCCATTTTGCTTCACTCTGCGGTCAGCCTCTCCCCAAACCTCATCTCGGTTTGGGTGTTTCTGGTCTGGTGGGGAATGTGGAGGCCAGGTCTTCTGATGTACGCACTCAATCCATCTCCTTCTTGCGTTTCAAAGAGCCAATTACACAGTCTGGAGGGTGTGTTTGGGGTCATTGTCCTGTTTGAAAAATAAATGGTCTCCAACGCAAACGGATGGATTAGCCATGCCGCTGCAGACTGCTGTTGATAGTAACCAGTTGCTGGTTTTCGCATTCCTTTCAATTTTGATAAATTCCCAACAGTGTCACCAGCAAAGCACCCCCCTCACCATCACACCTCCTCCTTCCATGCTTTCTCTGGTAGGCGAACCCAGGCATGTAGAGTCCATTCGTTTCTCCTTTACATGCATCGCCACATAGATCACGGTGGTTGGAACCAAAGGATCTCTAATTTGGAACTATCAGACCAAAGCACAGATTTCCACTGGCTAATGGTCCTATTTCCTTGTTTTCTTGACACCCAAACAAATCTCTTCATGCTTGTTTCCTGTCGTTAGCAATGGTTTCTAGCAGCTAGTTTACCTTAAAGTCCTATTGCACTCCTGTCTCCTCTTAACAGTTATTGTAGAGATGTGTCTGTGCTAGAACTCTGTGTTGGCAATGCACCTGTCCTCTAATTGAGCGGCTGTTAACCTGCGATTTCTGAGGGCTGGTGACTCGGCATGAATCTTATCCTCCGCAGCGAGAGGTCGACTCTTGGTCTTCCTTTCATGGGGAGGTTCTCAAATGAGCCAGGTTTCTTTGTAGTGCCTTGGATGGTTTTTGCCACTCTCATCCTTGGGGATCACTTCATAGTTCACCAAATTTTTCAACTGACTGCCTCCATTTCTTAAAGTAATGACACCCACTCGTTTTTCTTTACTTAGCTGGTTTTTTTCTTGCCATAATAGAAATTCTAACAGTCCATTCAGTAGGACTATCGCTGTGTATTTCCCCCAGACTTCTGAAAAACACAACTGATGGTCCCAACCCCATTTATAAGGCAAGAAATCACACTTATTAAACCACCTGACAGGGCACACCTGTGAAGTGAAAGCCATATCAGTTGACTACCTCTTGAAGCTTCTCAAGAGAATGCCAAGGGGTGTGCAAAGCAGGAATCAAAGCAAAAGGGGCTACTTTGAAGAACCTAGAATATAAGACATATTTTCAGTTGTTTCACACTTTTTTGTTAAATATATTTTTTTTATTATTATTATTAATTATTTTAAAGCACTATTGATTCCAGGGCGCTGTACATTCGAGGGGGTTACATACTTTTAAAATAAGTCAAACGAGTACAATGATAAGTGATTAATGACAATTGGCACGACAGAGGGAGAGGAGGACCCTACCCGGTGGGCTTACAATCTACGAGGAGGGGGGAAAGAGGGCAGGAGGTGAGGGGTAGACATGTTTGTGGAGGAAAGTAGTGACAACAAGGTTAGTGTAGGTTATAGGCAAGCCCGAAGAAAAGGGTTTTCAGGTTACTTTTGAAGTGGTGAAAGTGGAGGAGAGTTTGATGTGTGGGGGGCAGTGAGTTCCAGAGGGTGGGTTTAAGCACGAGAGAAGTCTTGAAGACGGTTGTGTGAGAAGCTGATAAGGGTAGAGCAGAGGAGAAGGTCCTGTGAGGAGCGGGGAGATTGCGTGAGGGGAGTATATTTGGAAATTAGGGCAGAGATTTTATGGAGGGGAGAGGTCTTGGTGAGCCTTGTTGGTCAGGGTTTGTAGCTTGATTTGAATTCGCTGTGCAATGGGAGCCAGTGAAGGGATTGGCAGAGGGGAGACGCAGAGGGAGTAGCGAGGAGAGAGGGGGATAAGACGGGCAGCAGAGATAAGGATGGATTGGAGGGGAGCGAGGGTGCGAGCTGGGAGGCCACAGAGAAGGATGTTTTCAGTAGTTTTAGGCGGGAGATGACAAGGGCATGGACCAGCATTTTTGTAGTGTCATAGTTGAGGAATGAGCGGATGCGAGAGATGTTTTT
>JAODAL010065131.1:0-18379 GCA_025379985.1 Phyllomedusa bahiana | reverse complement strand
TGTTGGCCCGGTTTTGCCTGCGGCCCCCCTTGTTGGCGGGGCCCGCCGCGGCCTCCAGCGTTGGTGGCCCCGGCCTGTGGCCTCGTTGTTGGTGGTCCGCCTGCGGCCTCAGGTGTCGGCTGCTCCGGCCTGCGGCCTCCAGTGTTGGGGGTTTCCCGCCTCCCGGCCTCCAGCGTCGGCTGCTCCCGCCTGCGGCCTCCAGCGTCGGCTGCTCCCGCCTGCGGCCTCCAGTGTTGGCTGGTCCGACCTGCGGCCTCCAGCGTCGGCTGCTCCTGCCTGCGGCCTCCAGCGTTGGCTAGTCCGGCCTGCGGCCTCCAGTGTTGACTGGTCCGGCCTGCGGCCTCCATTGTTAGCTGGTCCCGCCTGCGGACTCCAGCGTTGGCTGCTCCGGCCTGTGGCCTCGATTGTTGGCTGGTCCCGCCTGCGGCCTCCAGCGTTGGCTGGTCCGGCCTGCGGCCTCCAGCGTTGGCTGGTCCCGCCTGCGGCCTCCAGCGTTGGCTGCTCCCGCCTGCGGCCTCCAGCGTTGGCTGCTCCCGCCTGCGGCCTCCAGCGTTGGCTGCTCCCGCCTGCGGCCTCCAGCGTTGGCTGCTCCCGCCTGCGGCCTCCAGCGTTGGCTGCTCCCGCCTGCGGCCTCCAGCGTTGGCTAGTCCGGCCTGCGGCCTCCAGCGTTGGCTAGTCCGGCCTGCAGCCTCCAGCGTTGGCTGCTCCCGCCTGCGGCTCCCGCCTTGGCTGCTCCCGCCTGCGGCCTCCAGCGTTGGCTGCTCCCGCCTGCGGCCTCCAGTGTCGGCTGGTCCTACTTGTGGCCTCCAAACTTTCAAAACTTCCAAACTTTTTCTATGTTTGAAATTTGTGCGGCGACGTCATTCTCTGCGGCCCATAACTTTTTTGTGCTAACACCTACAGACCTGAGTGAAGTGCACTTTTTATGGATAGCAGTTTGGAAAACTGACTTTTTCAATTAAATTTATTCCATTTCATGCCTGATTTGTCCTGCTTCAGATTTCATTGTGTTCAAAAGAGGGTGTGCCTCATTTGTCTGAAATGCAATCAAACGAAGGTATGTTTATGTAAAGAGTAGCTGCAGTGTAGAAGAGTGGTTAGCATTTCTGTCTACCAACATAGTGGTCTTAGGTTCAAATCCCTGCAGGAACCAAACATGTGGAATTTTTTTTTTAGGTTTCTTTTTCTCTTTTTATTTATTTGCACTGTTTGACTAATAACTAAGGGCTACAGAGGACAGGAGTAGAATGACAGCACCTGGGGTTGAATACTCACGCAGCAGTGAGTATGTGTGATTACTAAGGAGTACAGAGGACAGGAATAGAATTACAGCACCTGGGATTGAACACTCGCTCAGCAGTGAGTGTGTGTGATTACTAAAGAATACATCGGGTGGGAGTGGAATGACAGCACCTGGGGTTGAATACTCACGCAGCATTGAGTATGTGTGATTACTAAGGAGTACATCGGACGGGAGTAGAATGACAGCACCTGAAGTTGAGCCCTCATTCAGCAGTGAGTGTGTGTGATTACTAAATAGTACAGAGGATGGGAGTAGAATGACAGCACCTGGGGTTGAACACTTGCTCAGCAGTGAGTGTGTGTGTTTACTAAGGAGTACAAAAGACAGGAGTAGATTGACAGTGCCTGGGGTAGAACACTCACTCAGTAGTGAGTGCGTTTTATTACTAGGCAAGGAATAGACTTAAAGTAGCTGCCGGAGAGGAGAGGTGATGTCTGAGCATGTGCGGCCAGGTCTGAGGGATCTGGTCCCGGTCGATCCTTAGAGGAGCTCACATATGGATAACTTAGGGAGCAGCTAAAACAAAAATGGTAGAGTATCTTTAATAATTATGAATGGTGAAAATGTTTATTTAATTTGCAAGATTCCCATGTAAATTTTACATCGTGGTAAAACCCCTTTAATATTTGTCTTATTGGTATTTATTTTTGGTGTAAGAGAAGATAGGGGAACGAGAAGGAGCTAGTCATTGTGTGGGACAACTCCTTTAAAGGGGGTTTTTTGCCACAAAGAAAAAATTGATGTAGGAATCTTGTATTTAAATTTTATAAATTTTTTCACCATTTATCATAATTAAAAAAAATTTTGCACGGTTTTGTTTTAGCTGCTTTTTGTGATCCCTTGTTTACCGTGCTAGGGATACGACCAGGGTGAGGCTTCTCATCTGGCTGCACATGCTCAGAACACCTTCCTCTAGGAGACTGAATGTTTAAACCCCCAGGTGCTGTCATTTATCCCCTACGCGTTCCCCTTTTAATTAGTCAAACGGGCAAATAAATAAAAGAAAAGAAACCTCCATGAGGTCTGTGCATTGTGAAGAGAAAAAATCCCCAAAGGTTTGGTTCCTGCGGGGTTTGAACCCAGGTCCCTTGTGCTTTGGGAAACAAAAAATTTACCCCCGAGCTCAATTTTAGCACTCATAGCTCTATACATAAACGACTTTTTTGAAGAGAGGGGAAAAAGGGCCCGGTGATGGGCATCCTGCTGGGTACTGATCTGCAATTCAAAAAAAATCACACAGCCCCTTTGAGAGACAGAGCGAAGAAAAGGAGCAGGAGCTATGAAATGAATCCCGGCAAAAACCCTTTTTTTTTTTTTTTTTCAAAAAATAAATTTTATTTAATCTTACAAATAAAAATAAAAAAAAACAAAGAGGGAAAAAACCCCATTCAAATTTTCAAAAAGGTTTATTTTAAACAATAATACAAGGGGTTCAGGTTTTTATATGTGATACAAGGGCCCGAGCTAAACATGGGTTGCGGGAAAAAGAAATGTATATTCAAATTTAACAAATTAAAAAAAATTAGCTGTTTTTTATTGAGCCAAAATAGAAACCTGAGCCCCGAATGTGAAAAGCCCCTGTGATGTTGGGGGAAAAATCCCCTAAAGTAGATGTACATAGCAACACTATTCCAGCGACCGTTGTTTAGTTTAAATCTTGGTGAGATAAAAATTTCATGCATGCTGGGTTTACCTTATTATATAAAAATTTAAAGGGAAAGAAATTTTGGAATAATTAGGAACTTAATTTTTTAAATAAGAATCAATAAAGAGGGAAGAGGAAGGAGGGGAAAGGATGAGGGGGGGAGGGGAGGGCCCACACTACACCCAAAAAAATTTAAAGAGTCTCGGAGCGATTAGGTTTTTAAAAAGAAGGTAGCATCTCCAGGTTGCCAAAGTGTAAAGAATTTTTAAAGCTTGCCCTTTAAAAGCCCAAAATTTTTTTTATTATGCAATTTGTGGAACTATTTAACCAATCCAAATTTTTATGGGGGGATGAAGAATCCTTTCCCGTGATTGCAAGTCTGCCCCATGGAGTTGTGACTACAACTGTCCTGTTTAGAAAACGGAAAAGATGTATATTTAAATTAAAAACAAGCAAATTTGGGGAGTCCGGACATTGCGGTTTTTGGGCGAATTTTTTAGGACATCTTCAAGATCTTTTCCAAAAAATTTTTTTAATAAGGGGCCCAAAACCAGAATAGTGTAGTAGAGAGCCCTGGTTGCCACAACCGCCCGAGAGTGGTGAGCAGATGGGTATATGAAGGATAAAACGAAAAAGGGGTGTAAACCATCTGGGTTTAAAAATTTTTGATTTTTTTCTTTAAAGTGGTGAAAATGAGGTTTTGGGCCCAAAAAAAGAGCTACCGGTCCATTGGGGTCGGAAAATGTACTTTCCCCAAATTTCCCCTTTTCCTTTAAAAATTCTTCGGGTTTTTTACAAAGTCAAAATTAGTGGTCAAAAGATTTTATATCATTCTAGAATTTCTGGGTTTTAGGAAAAATTTTTTGGGTTTGATGGACAGAATTGGATTTAGGATTTGAAGGTTGGAATGGAATTTAGTTTCTTTAAAAAAATGGGCGATTTGATTTTTGGAAGAAATCTCTATTGTAGTTTATAATGAGATTGAAAAAGAGGGGAAAAAGATTGTAAAAGGGGTTATTGGTGAACAGATCTTGGATGTGGGATATGCCCTGTTTTTCCCAGTTGGTAAGAGATATGTGGGGGGGGACTAAAAGATAAGGTTTGGATAGGGACCTGTAGCACCGTGGAGGCAATTGTTGGGAAGAAGGCTGGATTAACCAAGTCCCAATATTTCGTAGAAGTTGTGATCGGCAGGGAGTGGGAGGCCAGAAGTAGTTTGGATGCATATGGATTGAGCAGCCAAGCTTTCAAAGAGAGATTTTTTAAAAGACCCGGGTTCCATAGAAGTCCATAATTTATTGTCGGATGGGGACCACCAGTGCTGCAGCTGGTCAATAGTAACCGCAATGTGGTACGCTTTTAGTGACGGGAGTTCCAAACCTCCATACCGCTCACATTTATGCATAATGGTTGATTTAACACGGGGGACGTTTTAATTTCCAGATGAATTTATTCATTTGTGATTGAACTAGAGAAAACAAAGGGAATTCGAAATAGGTATAGGTAATGTTCTCAGGAAGTAAAGGATTTTGGGGGAGGGAATTACCATTTTGTTTTAGGATAATTCTACCTAGCCATGAGTTATCTATCTTAGAGATTCTGTCTAACTCCCTTTGTAGGTCATGGTATAGGGGCATAAGGTGGGCTTTTGCTAGGCTGGAGCCTTTTCTGGTAAGTTGAATACCTAAATAGGTAAGCGACTTAGTTTGCCATTGGAATGGAAAAGAAGTTTTTAACGATGTAGATTCATATAGGCTAAGAAAAAAATCTAAAATTAGGGATTTAGAGGAATTTATTTTATAGTAAGAAAGTTTACTGAATTTTTAAATAGTTTCAATTATGGAGAGTAAAGAACGGGATGGGTTTGACATTGTCAGAATAACATCATCCGCGAAGAGGGAGATGATGTGGGGTTTGCCTGCTATCTTGATACCAGAGATAGATGGGTTTGTGCGAATGGATTCTGCGAGGTGTTCTATAAGAAGCACGACGAGTAGTGGAGATAGAGGGCATCCTTGGCGTGTACCATTAGTGATTTGGAAAGGCTTGGATAATAGGTTATTAGCTAGGACCCGAGAGGATAGGGCAGTATATAGGGATTGTATGGCCTGGAGTATAGGGCCTCTAAATCTCTCTAGTACCTTGAAAGCGAATGACCAATTGACCCTGTCAAAAGCCTTCTCTGTGTCTAAGGAAAGAAGCAGAGAAGGCATTTTATGGTTTCCTATGTGATGTATAATATTGAGAAGTCTTCGAGTAGCGTCCGGGGCCTGGCGACCTTTGATAAATCCCACCTGGTCTGCTTTAATCAAGCTAGGTAAGATATCTGCTAAGCGGTTCGCAATTATCTTGGCAAACAACTTTGTGTCAGAATTCAACAGAGAGATAGGTCTAAAATTGGCTGGAGTGTCAGGAGATTTTCCCAGTTTGGGAATCGTGACTATAGTAGCTTGTAAAATTTCTGGTGGTAATGTTCCCTTTGACATAGCTAAGTTGTACATATCAACCAGGTGAGGGTTCAGAATTGAAGAAAAAGACTGAAGGTACTCGTTAGAGAAACCGTCAGGACCTGGGGCTTTATTTCTAGGAAGGGAGTATACTGTACGAGATATTTCTTCTAATGAGAATGGAGCGTTAATTTTTTCTAAGAGATTCGGCGGGAGAGAGGGGAGTTGAAGGGAGGATAGAAAGTTTTGGATATCGGATACCGAAGGGGGTGAGATGGAGGGCTCATCTTTTAAATTATATAGTTTAGTGTAGAAGTCACTGAACGCGTCCGCTATGGACTGTGAATGTATAATTCTATGGGAGCCATCCGGTGATGAGAGAAAGGGGATATTAGATTTATGACATATCAAGGCTATTCTATTGGCCATTACTTTAGATGGTTTATTTAAAGACTTATAGTAAGTTATTCGTATATTTTTGGTTTGGTTGTCAAAGTTCGTCAGGAGGTGCTCTCTAAGGGCTTGTCTAGCTTTGTATAATTCAAGGTTATTGGCCTGGGTCGGGTTACATTTTTGTTTAGATTCCAGATTAGATAGGGTTTTTACCAATTCGTCCCATTTCTGAAGTTTTAATTTCTTAACCTTGGATGAAATTTGTATTAAGATACCTCTAATGTAGGCTTTATGAGCGTTCCAGAGGACAAATGGGTCTGAAACCGAAGGCTGATTCAGCGCGAAATATTGAGTAAGGGGATTTAGGATAGTTTTTTGGTAAACAGGATCAGATAAAATCCTATTGTTGTTTTTCCAGGAAAATGGGGCTGGACCACTGTGTCCCATCCCGAAAGATAAGATGATAGGAGTGTGATCGGACCAAGATATGATACCAATATCGCACTTCACAACTCTGTGGGACCCACTTGTCCACTAGGAACATATCGATACGAGAGTAAGATTGATGTCTGGCTGAATAGTATGTGAAGTCTCTCTCTGCTGCATGGAGACAACGCCATACATCATATAAAGAGGACCTCTCCAACCAAGGATGGAGGCTCTTACGACCCACCTTTTGTCGTGATGAGGAGTCTATGGAAGAGTCTGAGACTAAGTTGAAATCCCCGCAGAAGATGAGGGTACCTTGAGAGATTGACTGAGCTTTCTTTTGGATTTTATTTATGAATCTTAGTTGCCTGGAGTTCGGGGCATACAAATTTACTATAGTATATTTTATATTGTTAATTTCACAAACTAAGATTATGAACCTACCCTGTGGATCAATTATTTGGTCAATTGGACGGTATGCCAATGTATCTCTGATAGCAATTGCGACCCCTGCCTTTTTTTCGTCTAGACATGAAAATACAATGTGAGGGAATTGTCTGTGGTGGAGTCTGTGGGAGTCTTCTGGAAGCAGATGTGTTTCCTGGATATACACGATATCTGATTGTAGCTTAGTAGCTTCTTTCCAGACCATGGAGCGTTTAAAGGGGCTATTTAGTCCCCTAACGTTTAGTGATACAATAGTAAGCGCCATAGGGTAACGACGAGAGTATTCGTTTTAGAGCGAGGGATCCATATACTATGAGGGTCTTGTGATAACATATGTTGTAGTGCCGGGGTACCGATGCGGCCAGGGGCAAACGGGGGAGGGAAGAAAAGAGGGTAACAGACAGAACAGCAATAATAATAACCATAAGCAGGCAGTAAAAAACTGTGCAAACTCCGGGGCGAAGAATTTGCAAAAAGAATGTTTAAACATCAAGAATTATCTATCGAGAAACAGAATTTATGCCCTTGGTGAATGAAAACGCAAACAAAAATGTTAGTAGTTAATTTAATTACGGTGGACCACTCCCTAGGTAGCTTGGAGACGGACGGGGCACCAGACAGGGAACTTTCAGCCGTGGGTGTAATATTCCATTGAAGGAGTAATTTGTGGCCAGCATCCGGGGATACAATAATGTGGGATCTTCCATCTTTCCGTACAATGAGTTTCGTCAGGAAGCCCCATCGGTAGTTTATATTATTTTGACAGAGGTAGAGGTAATTGGGTTGAATCTTCTCCTAGCGGCCAAGGTATATTGCGACAGATCAGTGAAGATTTTAATCGATGTGTACGGGCTCGGAAGTTGGTTGAGTTGTCTTGTAGCTTGGAGGATGTGGTCTTTAATATGATAGAAATGGATCCTGGTCAGAACATCGCTAGGAACAGTCTCAGGAAGAGAAGAAGGCCTAGGAAGTTGGTGAGCTCTATCAATAATTAAGTCCTGTTTGGAACAATTTGGAAGCAGGGTCTTGATAAGGGTTTGTAAGTAGTGTTGAAGTTCTGAATTAGAAATTGTTTCAGGAATGCCTCTAAATTTGAGGTTGTTTCGTCTGCTCCTGTCTTCAAGGTCTGCCATTTTCGTTTTAATTTTGTCTAACTCGTCTTCAACGTTGTTGTGCACATCCACTAGCTCGTTATGGGCTTGAGAGAATTCCTCCATTTTTTATTCTACATGATGGACTCGTTCTCCTATAGCGTCAATGTTGGTGTTCAGTGTAGAGATAGAAGCTTGTAAGGAGTTTTGTAGGGATGTGCGAAGAGCCAGCATCATGTCCTTTAGCAAAGATGGGGACATATCTTGGTTCGTAATTTGGAATGATTCCAAAGAGTCTGGGGGGTCTTCAGACCTTTGTTCTGTAGAGGTCAGAGGAGAGCGTGGCTAGGTTTTTGAGTTTGAGAATTTCCCCCTTTGTTTGAGTGGGCTGTTGTTAGTTGAGTCTAGGGCAGGAGCGAAGAGATGGTCTGTAGAATTCTCCATGTTAGACATTGATAGCGAAGAATTTGCGCTATTCCTCTTTAGTGGAGGAGAGATTTTGTTGGATGTTGAGTCGCGAGCCTGAGAGGGTTCCGAATGGATGGATTGAGGTGATGAACCGGAAGACTCAGAGAGCGCAGAGTCCAAGGAAGATATGAGCTTTGTAGAAGAGTGTCTGGCTCGTCTAGTTACTACCCCATCCGCCTCCAAACTTTTCCTCAAATCTCCGGGAGTAAAGAAATTTGTTAAGCTTAGAGAGTTCCCTTTTTCCTTATGTTTCTTAGAGGGACCCATTTGTAGCTGGAGGTTTGAGAACGGTGTAGAGCACCGAAGGGATCTTTTGTATGGAGTGGGACTTGGGTAGCAAAAAATGGAGTGGCCACCAAAAACAGCTAGTGTACAATTGGAGTGGGTGTTGCTATTTCAAGGGCATAATAATAGCAGAGAATTAAACCATGGTAATAAACCATGGTTCGCAGAGAACTCTGTCTTCTCTGCGAGTTAAGTGTACTATTAGTAGAATTTTCCAGGAAAACCTGAACGAATCAATATATTGAGAGTGGCCCTTTTAACTAAGATAAGCAGAGGGATATTATTAATGAATGTTGAAAGGTCACTAGATGGTGATGGTGTACAGTGTGGTGGGTAAGGTATTAAAATGCGAATCTGTGTCTCAGTGAAGAGAGAGGCTTACCATATATGGAGGACTATAAGGTATTGTTGAGATGTAGTAGTAGAGAAACATCACTAGGGGCCAGAAACGCTTTGGATATAGTAACCACAATGTCTAGAGGGTGGAATTCTAGCACAGAAAGGGTCAGAATTGTAGCTGGATATGGAAAAGGTTCTAGAGCCAATTAGTTATGTATACATCTATACAGAACTACAACATCTGTGCGTTACTAGGACCTTTACATCAACGCATATAATCACAGTACTTTAAGCAGAGACTGATAGTAAAACAGTGTTCAACCTGTATTCTGAAGTATATAAGATCCTCAGGTAAAATACCAATATTGTGTAATGTTTTATGTGGGTGAGACAATAACAGGTCCCAGGGCAGAGGGGTGGGGGTCGCCTGGAGAGCCCCAGATCAATTAGTGGTCCTCCAGGCGATCCAAAGTCCCAATACCGGCTGGGACCAGGGCCTCGACCCACCACAGGAGGAGATTTTCAGTAGATATTTTCAGATATTAGCATTAGCAGTATTGTGGGTATAAAAACCTGAGGGGTCCGTCTGCCCAGTAGAGATAGTCCTTAGTTGATATGCAGAGGAAGGTTAGCAGAGATGATGGTTACACGGAGGATGACTTGTGCACGCTGGTCTTCTCTGATGTGTGAGTAGTGGAGAGTTGAACAAGGCCAAGTAGTCTCACAAGGCTAAGGAACTTCCCGGAACTCCGGCGTGTTTCATGGAGGGGCTGCTCCTATATATCCCTGTAGCAGTTCGGCGTGCAGCTGGAATGAGGCTGGGGCTACTGGAGTCTCAGAGTCTCTCAAGCTGGCGTGTGGAGATCAGGGATCCCTCCGGCAATTCTATCTCCGCATGGGAGGGCCCCCAGCTGGTGTACCGCAACAGGCGGCAATTCTCCGACGGTCTGGAGTGGCGCCCAGGCGCCCGAAGAACGCTGAACAACTTTCGATATCCTGTACTGTCCGGCCTGGATGAGGGAAATGCAGCTACAATCTAAGGTTCCAGGGTTCAGAGCAGCACTATGGCGCGGGTTTGCACCAAGACGGTTCGAGCGTGGTCCACTCCGATGTGTAAGAAACAGAGGAGGGCTGAATTAGGCCAAGCAGACTCGCTGTGTGCAGGGAGTTCGGTTTTGTGTCCGCTTCCTCTCGTGGTGGCAATGGGCCTAATTATCTTTAGCTTTCCCAACTGTGGGTACTCCACGCTATAAGCCAGTTAAGTGATCTAAGATGGCGCCCGGGGCTCTTCCAGAAGCCCGCCAAAAATAAATTGCCAGCGGCCCGGGATATATCGGTGGTTTTATAATATTCAAATATAAGTGGGATAAAGCTGTCCTTCACTATAGTCCCTTTCGGAGCAATCAGGACCGTTGTCAAACGTACCAGCCTTCAGCAACTCTCACTCCTCAGGGAAAGGGCCGGGGTTTCACCGCCATTCGTTTGGGACACTGTTCTCAGCCAGGAAGTTTATGCCGGAGAGGGTCCTATTTCAGTCGGCTCGGGGCCGGTATGGCTGGGATATGCTCTGTAGCGGGCCTTGGAACAGATCGTTCCAGCCTCCAGGATAGTGCAAGAAGATGAGGAAACCCTATTCTGGTACCGGCTCCTTAGGTGAAAATTCAGATAAGGGTAACCCCTCGTGGCGCAGTGCGCCCGAGTCCGGTCACCCGGCGGGTCAGAGTTGTGTCAAGTCCGCGGCTGTAACTCCTCTACTTCTCCCTAGCCTGGGGGTCGTGGATAATCTGCGGCTTGCTTTGGAGGGCACGGAAGTGGCCGGGTAGCCCTAGGAAGAGAGTGGTATCTCTGCGGTTCCCTCTCTAGCAGTCTCTGGGTAAGCGCCTGTACAGAGAAGGGCTAAGATGGCGTCGGGAGCTCCCCTCAAAGCCTGCCAAGTGTCTCGTTCCCCGGGGACGGTCTGGGAGAAGATGTCTCTTACCAGGAGAGAGGCACGCCACAGGTGGGGAGGCCCCAGAGGGAATCCGTCGTACTGCCTGGGGAAGCCAGGTGTTCCAAGGCTAATTTGAGTGGAGTGTTCTCTAGGCAGGCCGGTCGCCCGGAGGCCGCGCGGGCCGGGGGGAGCCCAACAGTCGGATTTAGGTGGTAGTCTGGAAGATCCCTCCGGGCGATAAAACGGATTGCTGAGGTAAGAGCACGCTCTTCTAAGCAATATATCCTCAGGAAAAGCTCTGAAAAGAGCTATAGGATCGCAGATGGCGCTGGATTCCTTGTTGTTCAGCAGGAGCCTCTGTGAAGCACATCTGACTCCCTCAACGTCCAGGCCACGCCCCCCCTGGCAAAACCCCTTTAAGGCCTTTTCAGGCTTAGTGCTTAAGGGGTTAAATAAAACTCATAGGTGAGCAAAAGGGAGATCATAGCTAATCGCAACCAACTCGGATATAACTAAATACAAAAACGGAACCAGCGCTGAGAAAAACAAACAATATGTCCCTAAGTTTTCTACACTTTCCCAAAACAGGTTTTTATGTGCGTGGCTCCAATGTGTTTGTTCTTGCCTCAGTTGTGGTAATAATATTTGACCACCAAATGAGGATACCCAGAGTTTATTATTCTGGTTAAAATATTACCCTCTCTGAATCCCTTGATGAACCCATACATTTTGGGGAAAGCCTTGGTTCTGTTTTTTGGATTAAAAAGGTTGTCTCATCTCAATGTTTCATACAGCCAGGAGCATTCTATCATTCATGCGTCCTGTCACTTCTTGGTCAAGCTGTATTAATTAGCATATGAGCTCCCTGTATTCAGACTTCTGCTAATTAGTCTAGCTTAGATAAACAATTTGGGTCCAGAGAATCTTTAGGGATAAAGTATACAGTAGTAATTGGTTTATTTTGTCTGAAAGATCGGATAACACACAAGCTCCCAGGCTGCCTGCAGTTCTGTGCTGCGACCTGTGTGATGACGACACTCCCTGCTATCAGATAAGACAAACAGAAGAGGGAGAGCAAACAAACAGGTCAGACACTAGAGAAACCAGAAAGACCTCAGAAGGTGGTGAAATCATTTGTAGGTCCTCAACAACAAAAAATGAATAAAGCAATATATTTGGAAACCGTCTTCGTTTAGTGTTCCCTACATGTTGTAAGCTAATCTTTGTAGTGTGACAACCCCTTTAAAGTATGTCTTGGTTGCAATTCTCTAATATCCCTTTTGGTCACTTATGATTTTTACTTAACTACTTTCGACCTTTATGTTGATGTATATTCTTGATTAATTAAAAGTTATGTAGATCCCCCCCCTGTGTAAACCATCACCCTTCCCTCCCCAGTGGTGCTTGTGGAGCTTTATCATGTAGAGGCTTTATATAACTTATTATTTCTTTATAGTGCATAGTAAAATATAAAGAAGAGAAGAGTGTCCCCAAGAGTGTCAGAAGATTGAAGAAACGTAAAAGCAAAATCAAGCAGAGAAGGAAGAGCAAAGACGATGACGGATACACAACAGCAGGTTATAGCACTTGCTAACCATAGATGATCTACGTTATTTTAGGGAGTGATATAACTGTAGGGGTCATAGCAGAAAACACCACAAAATGCCCCCTCAGCCAAAAAGCAGCCTCCGCCAGGGATTCCTCCATTAACTTCACTGCTCTGGACTACCAGGCTATGGACAATAAGGTCTGCTGGATCTGGATGCTATGTGGCCCTCTGTATATATCTGTAATATAGCTGATTTTTAGCACTTAGTACATTTACATGTATTTCCTGCTGCTTTTTATTGCCTGGTTACAAAGCAACAGCACCCAGGTCCCTAACTGCCATGGGGGCCCAAGCTGACCTTCCATACCATGGCCCATGAGCCTCCAGCTACACCCTTGTATTTGGGAGATAGCAATCCAAATCATTCTGGGCAATTCCTTTCTCTATTTTTAGGAGGCAAATAACTTTTTGATGAACTTTTAATATATTTGTGAAGGAATTGGGAGAAAATGACCAAATCTGTACAGAGTGTATTAATTTTTAAGCTTTTGTATATTGTAAGCACTCGCTTAGCGCTTGGACGCCATTTTGGACCATCCTGGGGGTTACTTTAACTCTGTGATCGCCGCTTCTGTAGGCGGAATGGTACACTGACACAGGCTTCTTTCTGGCGTCAGCCTGTTTTATTCATGCACAGGAAAACATATAATACAAACACAGCACCAAACAAAAACCCTAGGCCGTCTAGCCACTAACTCACATACAAATACAGACCCTGCCTATCAGTGGTCTGGACCTACCATCCAGACCCACCAAAACATGGTATCCTCACCGTACACGTTTAGGCTTCCCTTAAGCATCCGGGGGGGGGGGGGGGGGGGGGGGGGCTAGAGCCTCTCTCCAGCTCCACTCTCAGGTATCAGACCCCTGATTATCTGGAGCAGCAGGCTTTTGTAGGCCTCCAGGACCATGCCAAAAACATGTGCTGGAACACGGGGATTTAGACACCCACCCAACACATTGCCTATCCCAATAAGAGCCGACCCAGAAATGGCTATAAACGGCTGCCAACCGCATACTGTGACTGACAGCATAAATGGATGGCTCTTATCCCACCAAGGCCAGGTACCCTTGGTGGCGTGTTGCTTGTGGATCTTCTGTACAGCTCCACTTACTGGCAGAAACATGCGACTGCTTGCTTTCACTCTGTCACAATATGTAAATAAGTTCTATTTTGGAAGAAGTTACCTGTCTTTCTAGTACCACCTAATCAGAGTAACTTCTCTTAAAGGGGTTGTCTCACTACATTGATTGTCTCTTACCTCATGTAACGGTCCGGGGTAGTGGATCCGCTGGACCACCACAAGCGATGGTGGAAGCCCACACCAGGGAGCGGAATCTAAGTATGTCCCGGTATTCACCAGAGCCCGCCGCAAAGCGGGATGGACTTGCCGGAGCTTTGGGTCCCCCGGGGTCAGAGGAACCGCCGAAGCTGTAACAACCACGGGAGAAGGCGAAGGTTGCTGCTGGGCGGTGACGAGTTGCTGCATCATGGTGGACAACTGGTTCAGTTGCTGCGCCTGTTGACTTAGTTGCTGTGACTGTCGGGCAACCACGGTCGTTAGGTCCGCCAGACTAGGCAGTGGCACCTTAGCGGGATCCATGGCCGGATCTTACTGTAACGGTCCGCGGTAGTGGATCCGTTGGACCACCGCAAGCGATGGTGGAAGCCAACACCAGGGAGCGGAATCTAAGTAGGTCCCGGTATTCACCAGAGCCCGCCGCAAAGCGGGATGGACTTGCTGTGGCGGGAGTCTACCAGGTCGCTTCCACTGGCAGAACTTGCTTGCGGTGGCGGCCAAGGGTAGGTGAGGTACAGATTTATCAGGCAGGCTCGTAGTCGGGGACAGGCAGAAAGGTCAGGGCAGGCGGCAGAGATTGGTGGTCAATAAGCGTAGGCAAGCGGTTCGGTACATGGTAATCAGGACAAGGCTTCTGGAATGCTTTCTCAATAGGCTATGGGCACTAAAGATCCGGCAGGGTCACCAGGAAGAGGCTGGCTTAAAAGGGGCAGTGTCCGGCAATGGCCAATTACCGGTGCACTGTCCCTTTAAATGTAACACTGCCGGCGCGCGCGCGCCCTAGCGAGCGGGGCCACGCGCGCCGCGGGATAGATGCGGACAGAGCAGGAAAGTGGCCGGGTAAGTGGGCTTGGGAACGGGCAGAGGAGCGAGCGGACCCCCGACCCGATGTGCGGGATGGGGCGCCGCTCGGCAACGGGGCACAGACGCGTCTGCCACCCGGGACGGGGGTCGCAGGGGCGTCCGTGACTGTAGTCCCCCCTTTTGCCCACCCTCTTTCTAGAGTGGAGGAACCTCTGGATGATGCTGCGGTCCAGAATGTTCTCCTCCGGCTCCCAAGACCATTTCCTCGGGCCCGAACCCCTTCCAGTCAACGAGAAAATATTTTTTTTCCCTCTAGTCCTCCTCATACCCAAGTTTTCCCCTTGACCACAAAGACTTTGGGGGGCATCAGCCACCAACGAAGGGGGGACTACCTTCCGGGAGAAACGATTCAGGCCCAGGGGTTTTATTTAGCGAGACATGAAAGGAGTTCGGGATGCACATGGTGGGTGGGAGCCAGAGTTTATAGGCCACCGGGTTTATGCGCTTAAGGACCTCGAAAGGTCCTAAAAAGTGGGGTCCCAGTTTGTAGGTTGGGATTTTGAGGTGGACATATTTGGCCGACAGCCACACCTTGTCACCCAGGGAGAAGACAGGGGGAGGGCTTCTTCTTTTATCTGATTGCGCCTTCATGCGCCCTGAAGCACGGAGCAGAGATTGGTGGGTCAGGGACCAGATAGACCTCATGTCCTGGACCAGAGTGTCAGCAGCTAGAACCTCGGAGGAGGAAGCCAGCGGGAGAGGTGGGCGGGGATGCAGTCCATACACAATGTAGAAGGGAGAGGCACCCGCGGACTCTGATTCTAGGGAATTATATGAAAATTCCGCCCATGGAAGTAAAATGGCCCAGTCATCCTGCCGAGCCGATACGAAATGGCGCAGGTAACACCCCAGAACTTGGTTGACTCTCTCCACCTGGCCATTAGTCTGGGGGTGGTAAGCAGAGGAGAAGTCGAGTTTTACCTGGAGTTGAGAACAAAGGGCCCGCCAAAATTTGGAAACGAACTGGACCCCCCGATCCGAGACGATCTGCAGGGGAAGTCCGTGTAACCGGAAAATGTGGCGAAAAAATAGCTCAGCCAGGCGAGGGGCAGACGGCAAGCCTGGCAAAGGGAAAAAATGCGCGACCTTGGAAAACCGATCTGTGACCACCCAGACAAGGGTGTTGCCAGCCGAAGGAGGAAGATCGGTTACAAAGTCCATTGCACTGTGAGACCATGGGTGAGTAGGGATGGGTAGTGGATAAAGTAGGCCTGCCGGCTTGTGACAAGGTGGCTTGTTGCAGGCACAGGAGGTACAAGACTCAACGAACTCCTTGACATCTTTAATGAGGTCTGGCCACCAATAGAACCGAGATATCAGGAGGAATGTCTTACGAGCGCCGGGGTGACCAGCCACCAAAGAGCAATGTCCCCATTTCAAGATACGTCTGCGGAGCGCAGGGCTTACGTATGTCTTTCCCGGGGGAACCTTCCGGAGGTCAACCGGAGCTGCAGAGATAAGACGTTCTGGGGGGATTATGTGCTCAGGAGTAGTTTCTTCACCCGCCACGTCGAAGCCACGAGAGAGGGCATCAGCCTTCACATTCTTTTCCGCGGGCCGGAAATGGATTTGGAAGTTGAACCGGGAGAAATAGAGCGACCACCTAGCCTGGCGTGGGTTAAGTCGCTGAACCGTTTGGAGATACTGGAGGTTTTTTTTGTTCCGAGTAGACACAGATGGGATGGCGAGCGCCTTCCAGCAGATGACGCCATTCCTCCAATGCCAGCTTGATGGCTAATAGCTCCTGGTCGCCAATAGTGTAGTTCCTCTCTGCCGGCGAGAATGTCTTGGAAAAGAACCCACACGTGACCGTCTTGCCCGTGGGTACTTTCTGCGTGAGAACTGCTCCGACCCCCACAGATGAGGCATCAACCTCCAGCGAGAAGGGTTTCGCGGGGTCCGTCTGCGACAGGACGGATGCAGTGGCAAAGGCAGTCTTGAGCTTAGAGAATGCCTCCTCGGCATCGGAGGGCCAGCTACGAGGGTTAGCGTGTTTTTTCGTGAGAGCCACAAAAGGAGCCACTAGCGTGGAGAAGTGTGGAATAAATTGTCGGGAATAGTTGCGAACCCCAGGAATCGCTGTATGGCTCGCAGGCCGACTGGGCGTGTCCACTGCAACACGGCCGACAGTTTCGCGGGATCCATCCGTAAGCCTTGATCGGAGATGATGTATCCCAGGAATGGTAGGCTGGTTTGATGGAAGAGGCACTTCCCCAGCTTGGCATACAGGTGGTTAGCTCGGAGACGCCTCAATACCTGACGGACGTTGGGGACAATTCCTCCGGTAGTGCTCTGGGCTGCCACAGTAGTGGCACAGGTTCTATTGCCGACGCTGGGCCAACCCCTGCTCTGTGAGTTGAGCCTGATCAATCTGCATGGGCTCCTCAGCGGGTGTTGGCGACTGTTGCACAGGAGGCCTTTGGAACACAGGTGCCAGGTGTGGGAACCGGCGAGGTTGGGCCAACTCACGCTCTTGCCGAAGTTCTTCTTCCCTTTCGGTGAAGCGCACATCGATGCGGGTGGCCAACCGGATCAAGTCGCTGAGGGACGATGGGATGTCTCTTGCGGCCAACGCATCCTTAACTCGACTTGAGAGCCCCTTCTTAAAGGTGGCGCACAGAGCGGTCTCATTCCAAGAAAGTTCTGAGGCTAAGGTGCGGAATTGCTACGGACAACTCCCCCTGGCGCAGGTTTAGGAGGGCTGTCTCGGCGGAGGATGCCCGTGCTGGTTCCTCAAACATGTTGCAGAATTCCCTGAGGAAAGACTGCAGGTCCGCCATAATCGGATCGTTCCTGTCCCACAGAGGTGTGGCCCATGCCAGGGCATTCCCGGAGAGTAGACTAACCACGAAGGCCACTTTTGCACGTTCGGACAGGAACTGATCGGCCATCAGTTCCACGTGCATCGAACATTGGGTGATGAACCCCCTGCAGAGTTTTGGGTCTCCGTCGAACTTGGACGGGAGCGACAGCCGGAGCTTGGGGCCCCCGTGGCCAGAGGCACCGTCGAAGCTGGAACAACCACGGGAGATGGCGAAGGTTGCTGCTGGGCGGTGACGAGTTGCTGCATCATGGTGGACAACTGGTTCAGTTGCTGCGCCTGTTGACTTAGTTGCTGTGACTGGCGGGCAACAACGGTCGTTAGATCCGCCAGACTAGGCAGTGGAACCTTGGCCGGATCTTACTGTAACGGTCTGCGGTAGTGGATCCGCTGGACCACCGCAAGCGATGGTGGAAGCCCACACCAGGGAGCGGAATCTAAGTAGGTCCCGGTATTCACCAGAGCCCGCCGCAAAGCGGGATGGACTTGCTGCGGCGGGAGTCTACCAGGTCACTTCCACTGGCGGAACTTGCTTGCGGTGGTGGCCAAGGGTAGGCGAGGTCAGGGCCGGGACGACGGGTAGGCCAATATAGGCGACCGCCTAGGGCGCCTACCTCAGCCTATCCCTAAGGGGCGCCGTCAGGGTCCCGACCCTCGCCGGGCTCCAGGCCGCTGCCGTGGGCCTGTAGCGCCGGCGGTCTTTGGCGATCGCTTCTGCGGAGCAGAGAGCGAGCGCTCCCTGCTCCGCAGACAGTGTCCGGCCCGCTCCCCGGAGGATCGCTGGTTCCTCCGGTGAGCTGCAGGGCCGACACAGCGGGGCCGCCGGATCCTCATAGCGCTGAGGACCCGCCGCGGCCTCGTGCGCCTCAGCCGACAGCGTCGCGATGATGTGATGTCCTCGCGACGCTGCCTGCCCTCGGGCGCACAGCGCGTCACAGGCCGTGGCGCCCGAGGAGCTGCCGGAGGAGCGCGCGCTGAAGGACAGAAGAGGAGCGCGCGCCCGGGAA